>DWPA01005807.1:0-11490 GCA_018251375.1 Calpodes ethlius
CACTCAGTTATAATGTTGGGTCTTCAAGTCTAGAGTGAATAGGTTTCTTCTAAGTTAGCACGCTTAACCATCTTAAGGCTGCGCTACCGCCTCACATAACTTATTCCGAATAAAAAAAATGGTGTGGAAATCTGTAGTCATTTGCCATACTTTGTCGAAGCATAAGCGTAAATTGAAATGTAGTTTGTCTTGACCGCCAGTGCTCATTTGTCTTAATACTAGTGACGTTTAGCTACATCCCTTTTAGAAAATGAAATGCTTATGCTGAATTATTTTTTATCTGTTCTGTTAATGTGATGACAAAGGTTAATGATATTGTATTCAAATGCTTATTCGTTTAAAGTCCATTTTTAACCCTCAGTGCAATGCAAATATATGAATAATATATGAATGTGAGGTGTAAGAAAATGATGTTGAATTTTGAATCAAACAAAGTAAACACAGATGATAGGAAAGTAGACAAGGCGTTAGATCATATTACATTCACACATTTTGGTTACACAAAATAATTTAAACAATTATTCAAAATGGGCAAATTGGTCATGTATATTTCTTTACATATTTATTTGTTTGTGCCTTCTTCTGTATGAATTCCATTACCTGTTGTATGAAGATATATATGTAGCTATATACCTAGTCATAATTGCATATTTAAATGATTTATAGAAGTGATTGTTCGCACCTGTAGGATTCTGTATTGAAATCCGATAAGTACCTACACTACAAATAGGGCATTGATCTCTTACATATGTATTTTAATAATAAACAATACGATTATGTCACAGTTGTGTATGAGTATGTATTTATCTTTTTAATCTTGTATCTCGTTGTATTTATGGAATATTATTCCTTGCTAAAACATAATAAATGGAAACAAAATGTGATCGAATAAAAAATCTTGTTTTTATTCACCCCCTTTTTGGAAAAACAATGAGTCTTGATTCGTTGCTGACATCCTATGCTTGATATAATAGTACCTTCCTTAATATCATTCTAATATTTTATGTTAAGTGCAAATTTGCTAAAATAGTATTGGAATTTGAGATGGGTACTGCATTTGAAATTCAGCTTTAATTTCATCTGCCAAAGGTTATTTTATAGCAAACATTTTTTAAATTCGATTTTGTTGAATTAGTGTATATATTTGTAACACATTGTATACAAAATTTTGCTATTTATATGTTCTTCATGTAAACTTTATCGAAACAAAATCTCAGGGTCCCAACATGGGTACTTTATATTTAAAAAGTAGTAGATACATTGTTTTTCCCATCATGTATTAATATACAGATCTTTTTACATGTATACTATTATTATAGAAAATGACAAATTTCTGAGTTTTTATGTAGGATCTAGTTTTCGAAACTCTAATTTTAAATATTTTTCACTGACTGGTACAATACTAAGTTATCTGTGAGTGCCATAGACTACTTTTTTCAATTTCAAATACAAACTTGAGAAGAAAGGTTGTATCGCAATAAATAAACCGGAATGAAAAGCAACGATAAAGATATCAAACTATTTTATTATACATATATTATATAAAACACTACAACTCTACGGGCACATTGTCAACTGAATGGCGGGAATCGGGGTAGACCGAGGATTGGCGATCTCTTTGACTGGCTTTGGAGGCTTGATTTTCCTACCATGACGTCCGTCCTTACGATGCCAGAGTCCCGACCGCGGCCTGTTGCCGAGCCATCGGTTGCGCTGCGCTGATCCTATAGGCGTTTCACCGTGAAGCACGTTTGATAATCGACCTGGAATACAAATTCAAAATATAGTATTAACCGTGTGACAATATGAGCATAGCCAGCATATAACGCTAGGTAATGATCAAATTAGTTTTTTCGTCATGGGGATTTGGAAGGAGGGGGGGGGTCAATCATAACTATAAGAATGTACTTGGCGGGCTAGATCCTTGGGGTTTCATATTACAAAATAATCTTACAAAAGATAATAGTGATATTAAGAATCTAGCATCCTAAAGGTAAATGAAAAACTATCATTCTATTCTAATTCACTGTATTTCAAAATGACACTTAAGTTGTGAACATTTAATTTAAACTAAAATTAACTTTATTTACTCGGTTTAAAAATCAGAACATCAAAAGCATAAAGCGCGAGCTTTTGTACCTCGATATTTTACTGTGGTCAATAAAGCTTTATAAATAAATAAAATCTTGTGTTCAATCCTTCACACTCAATATAATTAACTTCCAATCAAACACGCCCGAATTAGAAATGAGGTAATTGTGTAAATCAAAGCAAAACTAGCACTTACCCACAACAGCCATACAGTTTTCATCGAAACTAAATGGCCTCTTGGAAGGCATTTGCACTATGACGCGATTGTCCTGTCTCCTAAGGATTGTACCGAAAGTTCCTGCTGCATGAATGTAAAGTCCTCCGCAACCTGAAATTTTATGCAAATGTCTATAGCAAATAGCAGAGCCTATAGCTAAGGTCTAGCATCTCCCGCCACAAGGCGTCATGCCCGGAAAGCGGCCGAGCTTATACTGACTTGCGTTGCAAATATATATGTAAGTGAATAAAAGTTTGATAGCGTGATTTAGGTTGAGCGAAACGTTATCATACAAATGTGCACCATGTTATGTCGCTAAAATCAATTTTTCCATTAAAACTTTTATAATGAACAGGAAATCAGAGCCTTACCTGAACGAAAACTTATACATTAACACAAAATTTATTAGCCTATAGCTCCATTCTATTGGGTATACATTAACACAAAATTTATTAAGCTATAGTTCCATTGCATTGGTTGAGTCATTAGCTCATTGTCAGCTATGTAAATGAAAAAAAAAAAATAAAGTGTGTAACAGTAACTCACCTGGGTCCCTCTCAATACAATGCACTATTGTCCCAATTGGAAGGGCTCCCAATACGTAAGCGTCGCCCTCATTAGCTCTAACTGAAAAATAAAGTCAATCAAAAGGACAAACTTATGATTTTAAAAGCAATAGGACCACTAGTTGTATAATTTCAGGAATATTCTAGATTATCATCCTTCATTCTATGCACTCCAGGTACCATGCTATAAAGAACATGAAACATGACAATAATATCTAGTCTTTTATTTTGAAAGTCACTGAACCCTATGACATATTTCATCAATATAAAAATGACCATTCTGTTCTTGTTTTTTTAATTCATACAATTTTATAATATAAGAAATCCTCTCAGTGAAACCAAAAAATTTGAAAATTAGTCTTTTCTTATTTTATTTAAACACAAGGCTAATAGGCCTGAACACCTATATTATGTATAGGTGACAAGTAAAAAATAAATTTTCATAGATATTATGGAACTACATAATAAATTACAAAAGATTAAATAACAAATATTCCTAATTAATCAAGAAGTTAATTATTTACCTGGTATCCTAGGTAAGTGACGAGAACTCTTCAATATGTCCCCAGCCTTCATATTTTCTGTGGCCAAAATGTACTTTAATTTGTCTCCGACAGCCACTAGTGCTATATGTGCTGTTCTACAACCATCTTCCATAATCTGTGTATAAATAACGTAGCATTTGTAGTCACAAATTAATTTTATACCTAATTTTGTATTGGTGTATTATTTGTCTGTGGTGAAAATAAGTCTGACAAGACTAATAAACAATCCAATATTTTTATAAAATAGACAGTTGTGTCTTAGCCGCCTTCATAGCTACATGAAAAACAATATGGAGTTTTAATAACTCATTTTGTAGAACAATTTCTATACCAGAGTTCAATGTATACCTGTATGACTTTTTCTTCTTGAGGTGGTCCTTCTGTGGGGCCGTCTCTCACCCATTGTATCCAATGGTATTTGTGCTTAATTCCACCACCGATACCTTTTGCTACAATACGACCTGCAATGTGAAATTGATGATATTATTTTTATAATTCGATAAAAGAAAAACAGTAAGAAGCTGGAATATGGTACTATATTCACCTGTAACAGGGTCTCGACCAGCTAGATTAGTGACTTCTAAAGGCTTAACGGTATATTGCTCTGGAAAATGAACTATTCTTCTGTAACTCTTACCAAAGCCAGGTTTTGGTTTCTCTATATTAGGTTTACTGGCCAAACTTACGACACCAATATGTATTGTTCTTCTACTAATTAGGTTAGGTGTTAACGATAGTCCAGCAAATAACCTATTCAAATTCATTTTTTATTAAACTTCGGCTTGATGTTAATAATTAATTTTATTTTGTTTTGTTAATTTTATTTGAATAATTTTAATCTAACCTAATAAGTGTCAAAGAAATTGACACAAGACATCACTTTATTCTGTCACAGATTAATAAAATCATACGTTCCTTGTGACGTACCCAGTGGGAATTCTGTGTACATATCTCGACAGACTATTATAGAAGATAGTGATTAGTTTAAATAAAATATGATCGTTCAGGGTTACAATTCGTTAGTATGCAATTAGTTGATTAGGACCTAATTAATAAGTTGATTGACTTAGTTAACCAAAGTTGCTCATTTAACTACAAGTGGTTAATTATTTTATCACCACTGATCATATTATGGTTAAAACATAATATTACTATTAGTTAAAATTAATATTAAGTATAAACCTAGTTAATTAACACACTATGTTAATACATTTCAATATGTTATTTTGGTTACCAAATGTATATACTTACTCTGTGGTTTAACAAGATATTTTGCTTCTATAGCGTCAATAAAAAAGAATGCAGAAGACGACCCCTAGCGGCAATTTTCTGATAAAAATATATCGTGAATGTGGCGTGTGTTGTTTGGAATATCGTGAGTCGTAAATAAAAATGTACTGAATGAACTAACAATTGTTCATAAAAGTGTTCTTCGTGTGTGTTAAAACAATACTCTACCAAGGAGCCTTCTACAAATAATAATATCTAGACGCAAAAAAGGATTTACTTTTGGTATTTTGTCATATGTTGCACGCCTGTCTTGGGGTCTTGATGAGGACAAAAAATAATCAGTAACTCCGATGCTTAAATGATAATGCAGTAAGTTTTATATTGTTATTACCTGATAATATTCAATATTAGTGACTGCAAGTTATGAATAATTAACAGCTCATGCCGTGTTAAGAATTTTATGTGCAGGTTACTAAAATGTTTTTTCACCGTATAATCCACGGCTTAAATTCAGTTACTCCAACTCGTAATCATCGATGAGTGACGTTTAAATACAAACAATCGGCTAATTCGTAGATAAGTTTATTTCACACCTGTATTTTGTGTTTTGTGTAGTGGTAATGTGTTGATATATTTTTTGTTACAGAAATAGACACAAGCAGTCTTCCGGCACGTTATTGCACTTTCTCGTGACAATGCGGTGCCTTATGTGTAAATGTATTTTCTAAATTAGCTCATTTAGACAATATTTCTCAGGATGGTCATTAGAGCTGGAACTGAATAAATCATAATGAGTCACAATCTCGCTGGGATGCCCTCATACAGGCTGCCGGGTCCAGGCCTAGGGCCTCCTGATTTTAAGCCTCCAATGGATACCCCCACACCTCCAGCACCTGCACCCAGTAATCCAAAGAAACGGAGAAAAACATCTAATGCTAACAATGCCCTACCTCCACAACCGCCTCCTACTGCTCAGGACTTACTTCCGCCACCATTAACAGGATATGGAGACACCATTGTGGCTTCTAACCCTTTTGATGACTCCCCTTCCACTGTATCACACAATGGCCCAATAATGAGCCAGAATGGGCCTATGATGAGTCAAAATGGCCCGATGGGCATGATGGGGCCAATGCATGGCATGGGTGGTCCTCCTATGCGACATATGAGTCCTTTACCACATAATATGAGTCCAATGAGTCAACAAATGCCACCTAGAGGTGGGATCAGCCCAATGGGGAATATGAGCCCCATGGGTCATATGGGAGGAATGTCTCCTATGGGAGGTCCAAGTATGGGAATGAGTAACCACAGCATAGGCCCAGGAATGGGACCAACATCAAGGTCAATGGGAAGCCCAATGAGTCCAATGAATTCTATGCCGATGGGTTCACCTATGTCTTCCGGCCCTATGGGCAGCCCTATGAATATGGGATCGATGGCTGGTAGCCACATGAGCAACAGCCCCATGGGTCCTCCAATGCACAGCCCACTTGGAGCAGGATCTATGAACGGACCCATGAATGGTCCTATGGGAGGAGGAGGTCCTGGTATGAATGTTCCTCGTATGAATGGACCTATGGGTCCAAGCTGTTCAAATGGTTCCATGGGCCCGAGTAGTTCTATTATGTCACCAAGTCCTATGCAGAGTGGAGGAATGGGCCCCGGACATTGTGGTCCTATGAGGCATGGAAGTCCAATGGGTTCAGGAATGGGAAGTGGTCCAATGGGAGGAAATGGACCAATGACGTCTATGGGACCTGGTCCACCTTACTCAGGTAGTCATATGGGACATGGTGGGCCAATGGGAATGGGAGGGGGTGGGTCAATGGGGATGGGGCCAGGCCCTGGAAACATGGGAAGCTGCGGCCCATTAGCTGGAATGAGTGGAATGGCCATGGGTGGGCCAGGCGTTCAAGGAGTGGGGCCTATGGGTCAAGGAATGGGAATGTTCGGCCCTAAACCAATGCCAGTGAGTGCCGGCAAAATATATCCTCCAGATCAGCCCATGGTGTTCAATCCTCAGAATCCAAATGCTCCACCTATTTACCCCTGTGGAGTCTGCCACAAGGAGGTCCATGATAATGATCAAGCTATTCTATGTGAATCTGGGTGCAACTTTTGGTTTCATAGGTAAGTTTCAAAACTTTACAATTATTCTACTCTGGGCAAATAAAAATTATGAATAAAATCAGTTAATCACATCTGTATAAACATTGTCAGTATTTGTATATTGCAACATAATTTTTACTATTAAGTTTTAATAAATGAAGGAATTTATTTTCAAAGACCGTTTTACCCTGATTATTACAGATATTATAGCAGAACCTTATTATAACAGAATTGTAAATGGTGTTCGTCTGTAACCCAGTCACAGGATTGCAGCAGGCATGATTCGTATTGCAACAAATAATAATTTAGATATAACATTATTACTGTTATGATATTTACATTATACATAAAAATGTGATTGATTTGATACCTATATAGGTTAAATAATTCAATAACAAGAAATACTTAAGTATCAGAGTGCTATATCAGAAACAATATTATAGAAAGATATTTCTCTTACACACTTATATGTATCATAAAAGAATTTATCTTTTTTCATTCACAGAATAAATATATATCACTCATTTATTACAAGTTAAACTTTATGTTTTATAATAAAGATGATATTTAAGATCTTCAAAGTGTACACTAGCTTATTAACAGTTGGTAAATAATCAAAATATGATATTTAAATGAATAAGTATTTAATATTTATGATTATGTATTACCCAAATCAACTGTGTCCAAATCCAACACCTTGCTACTTTGGTGTGTGTTGTACCAATAAATTGTGGATTATTTTCAAATTGAGTGAAATGATTTTGTGTCTCAGATTTTAAATTGTACCTTTCCTGTTGTATGTTGCATATTTGTTGGATTAATGTGTTGTTTAAATGGTTCAGTAACTATATAGAGCTAATCTTTGAAATGCTAGGAACTATGCATGCATATTTATACAAATTTATATATTTTGCATAATGCAATATTTTTGTTTTTTATTGCAGTACAAATTGCGAGTAATAAATATCAAGTAATGTCCAAAAAAAAAACAAAATGCATAACTTTTTCTGCAAACCAGCTATTATACAAATATGACCCCAATAGGATTGTGAATATATTTGCATCCATAAAAATGATATAAACAAAAAAATAATATGCACTACCTTGTTAAGACAATTAATTACCTAGCTTAATATTTATTTGAATAAATCCATTAAAAAAAAAAAGAACTAATATAAGGGAACACATAATTAATTTTTTCTATGCCCATTATCAGGATGAATTTAATATTCTTTCTAAATAAATTTATTCACTTCATTTTCATCTGTTCCCATATTATGTGTAAGTTAAATAGGTTCATATTAATCCGAGTATTCACAAACTATACTATGAGATCTCACAGTAAAATAGAAAGCAAGATTCAATTGTTTGTATTCCCATTTTTGTCTTTGGCATTATTGAAGAAATATATTGTTTATGAATATAGGGGTTTGAGTATGTGGTACAGACATAAGTTCCTTGCTTATTTTCTTTCTTGCCTGACAATACATTATCACTGCATTTGGTGTTAATGATGTTGTGGGTACCAATGACCACTTACCATCAGATCTTCTGAAGCAATAACTCAATTTCTTGATAGTTATTAACTATATATGGATTAAGTTCATGTTCACTTAAATAACATAAGTTCACAATATGAAATATCATTTTCAAAATAAATATTAATTAAACATTCAAGTTATTTTATATATTTGTTAATAATAATGTTACAATTTTTTTATATTTACTTTTAACAATTTCAGAGGCTGCACCGGGCTAACGGAGCCAGCATTTCAGTTATTGACTGCAGAAGTGTATGCGGAGTGGGTTTGTGACAAGTGCCTGCATTCTAAAAACATCCCCCTTGTGAAGTTCAAGCCATAGCGACGCCCTGCACCCTCGCCCCCAGTCCTGCCTATCAGTGAACTGTGAACTGCTCATAACTACACTCATCACAAGTATTTATTTCACTGCGAGCCTTGTGAAGGAATTCATAATAGTTATTTATTTTTGATTGGTTATGTCTTGAAATGATCTCAAGGAGAAAATTAAATCAATATTGATGATTGAACGCTAAAGGGCCTGTGCCATGGTTTTGAATGAGCCATTGGATTTTATGTTTTGAACTCAATACTTATTTATACACATATTTGTTTTAAAACAGATTTAAATCATAAACCTGACTGACTGGACGTATTCCATTTTTTATTGTATTTTTCAATTTTGTATTTCATGATATGAATACAAAAAAATCCAGTACATCCATACATTGAGATTATGATTGAAGGTGAATTGAACTACAGACAATTATATCTAGTCTGTTATCATCAGTATAATTTAAATTATAACATAGAATATACGATCTAAATCGGGTCATAAGTTACTACACAGTTTTCTATGACGTTAAGAGAAAAGTGAGAAAAAGTTTTTCCTACTTATCAGGAAAATCTAATTGGTTTCCTTATGAAATTAACAATAAGATTAAATGTATGCTTTTTGCATATCCATTGAAGCAATTTAATGTAATCTATAATACGGGGTGTTCTAACTATAGTGTTACGAAAATTTTAAACGTGAAATTCTTATTAAGCAATATGATGGCACAAAAAAAAAATGTATTTGAAGCGTTTTGTGCGTGTTGCTTTAGTGTCTGTGCATATTGTAAATACGTTTTTAGAATAGTTTTTAAGTCTAAACTTCCGCCTTATAGTAATTGTGACCTATGTGATTCAAATTATGGTTTGAATTTGAATGCGATATGTAACGTAAGGCCCTTTTACACTGCCAGCGATCGAGTCACGATTGTGCTACATATTGTGATAGTTCCGATCCTGCCGCATCGACTGGGTGCATTAGATAAGTTTGCGAGCTATGTGTATATTAGCCGAATAAAGCAATAATATTGTATAAATAAATATATAATGAATTAAATACCTTAAGAGACGCACAACGATTGTTATACTCGAGATTACTTCTATTCAGAGGTGGACTAGTAGTATCAATAAAATAAACTAATGCGCCTGAGCTAATGATAGTCTTCGTGTAAAAGGGCCGTTCGGCCCGCTAAGACAAAACGCTTTTCTGTTCACGTTTCGGAAATGTTTGGGAAATGTCATTAGTTTTCTGTCATTGACTTAAGTTTTCTGTTCGTAAACGTGAACAGAAAAGCGTTTTGTTTTGGCGGGCAGTGCGGACAAGCAACACGCTTTACTAATGGAAGCAGGCAGATATATTGTGAATTTGTGATTTAAAAAGTTTGCGCTAATTATGTAATAGGGTACGGGCTCGCATTGACCGCGGAAAGAACAAACGTATCCATACTCGAAAATTTAATATTTATATGCAGACGTCGTTGTGTGAGATTTGCCTGATCATTTGCATTTGGCAAACCCGACACCGGACATCGTTCGACGCGAAGACGCGAAACCGTCCACTAATGTTTCGCGGCGAACGTTCGCGAACATACACCGCACGCGAATCGCGATTACACAGCGAACATAGAATTCGCTTCGGAACGATAATAATGTACTTATTTTGGTGCCCTAGTTTGCATGTAACAATACACGTTGTCGTTACGTATTTTAAGTGTAAATACGATGAATCCATACGCTTTGTTAATTATAAGATGATGTGTTTGTCAATTTTTAATTTCAATGGATATTTTTTTTCTAGTTACATGTAAGTGTAAATAAACTTATAGCTTTTAGCGTAACGAGATTATGTGTGTGTGTGCTGCCGCTCCAGGTTTTCGCGGTTGTGACTTAATTTAATTAGTAAGAAAGCGCCGCGCAACTAATATACGGACTCATTCTTCTATATGTTTTATACGAAACGCGCTATATACTGGAGGCAGTCGCATAAATATAATTAAAAATAAATGAGTCTTCATTAAAGTCAAATATATTTGTGAATAATTGAAATAGGTAATATTTGATGTAAGTTTAATTATGATAGATCACTCAGGTTCCATCGCACAAACAGTTACACATTAGGCTATCGAGAGATATATTTTACACGTTTTACATTTTTTTAGAAACGACCAATAAACCTTTTTTAAACTCCTACGTTGAGGTATTCGATTTGTTCGTTAACGAACTTCTTAATTCAACAGGAAAACTCCTGTAGAAAATATTTTAATTTGTCTTGTTTTATACGAAGAGTGTACTTAATTCTCCGACAAAAATCTTAAATAATAAGCCAATAAGGTGATCTGAACCAGCAAACAATTACTTAAAACAAATGAAAGATGAATTCCATATAACTTAATGCTATCTAGTTTCTATTGAATAGAGATTTTAAACTTAAACAAACGGTTAACGTTATTTTAAGTGCCTAAGCAATAATACATAATGAATGTGGTCTAGATGTGGATTACAATCGAATTTTGAGAAAAATATATTTATATATTAACCATGACATTGTTATAAGAAATCAAATTATATGGGATTTTTTCAATACGTTTCAAACTGGATTATATATCGACTTTGTGTTACAATTAATAAGTTTAATTTTTCCTAATTATTATAATTTTTAAATGTCCTGAAACATCCTGTAAAGCCGCCATCTTGCGTGTACCTATTTTCTTGTGAAACTATAGGTGAGTGGTTGAGATTGATCATATTTGTTATAAATGTTTTTTTTTCTACTAACAACATTGCTTTTAAAATCTAACATAATAGTGAGAATATTGTGTTCTTATTTTAATTGTTATTTGGTCATATATCATATGTTTGAAATAGATATTTGTTTC
>DWPA01005808.1:0-11485 GCA_018251375.1 Calpodes ethlius
CTTAGAACAGTTGTGCATAATCTGTAACCGTTCCAAAGAAGCCTTTACGCAACCTATGTCACATGAATATATTGCTATATATAGAATAATAGAAATTTCTTCATTTTCTTTATTATTACTGGCTAGGTACCTTTGCATGTTCAAAAGAACACATTCCTTCACTTGTGCGCGTGTCAGCGACCGTAAGTACACGATAAGTACAAATACATATTGTCTATGCTTCACTTTAGGCCAACCAGATTTTAAAGACTGACACTAAACTAGATGCTACCTGGAAATGAATAAAATATTAGAATACAAAATACGCGACTTAGTATTATTGTTAGATAGTCGTCTGAGATAGTAAATAGTTTTGAGTTTAACAACACAGTTAAAAAATATTGGTTTTAATTGTATTGTTCTGGACAAAGACTTAGAAAAAAGATGATTGGAACGTCGCCAAGACAAAATTGAATCACCTTTAGATATCTGTGTGAGTGTCAGATTAAGAAGTTGATAGTTGCAGGAAAATCTATCACCCTCGGCCCTCTTCGGAACTTGAATTTTAACATAAATAAAAATACAACATCATTGCGTTGTTATAAATTGCAAATAATATGAATACACAAAAATATGGTGAATGGCTGACTATGGTGTCAATGTGTGCGTTTTACTTGTACGTATGAGCCGAGGTCTTACTATTAGTGTTTCACTTTGTTTCATGAAGGATTAAAGAGTTCTTTCGTCTGCAATTGTAAGTGTAGTATCAGGTTATAGGTACCTTAAAGATGTATTGTCATTGGAATTAAAACAGTGTGTCGAATTTCAACTTCGTATAGAGGAAATATTGTAATTCAGTTTGCAAGATATGACCCAAACAAACATACTAACATAATAACAAACATTAACAACATATAATGGAATAATTTTGTTCCTAGTCAAGCCACCGGACCCAACTCACTCACCGACCTACGTAATCATATATGATTATAATCTATGACGCTATAAACTATGGTGAGGTGACGTATTTCAAATGCGACCGCTTTCCTTAGCGATATGCAATCGGATTTTATGAAGTGAAAAGGTGAAATTAGATCTTTTGAAATATGAAGTGCTGAATGGTCATATGCTTGTTGTGTTTGATATCGCGATACTGGCACAGTCATCTAAGTGCTGCACGGACTATCATTGTCACTTTGTTTATTAGATAAATTGTTCCTTGAGGAAGGTTTAGATGTTAGGGGCAAACGAGAAATATTTATGAAGTGCCTGATAAAAACAGATGGTGATGTGCATAAAGTACCTGTATGAGTTGATAATTATATTTTTACAATAATTTATATTTTTTGATATAATTAAAACGTTTTTACTTTAATGTAATTACTTTAAAATTTACTGAAAATAATTAAAAAATATTTTCTTTGCAAAGATCCAATTTTAAAATTTTACATGAATTTTACATTAATAAAATATATATTCGAATAAGAGGACGCCATATTGAATTTAACAGCGGCCCTAGTAACCGAAGAGTTGATAATCTTCTAACTATGGTAAATTAGAGATTCATACATAATTCCAAGTCAGACTCATACAAGCAAATCAACTTATAATATAATCCTAAACCATATTATAAACGGAAATGTGAATATGTTCCACCTTCACACTTAGTCGATCTGCCTGAAATTTCACGTACATCCTGACCATAGAGAAGGACATAGAGTACTTTTTATGCCGAAAAAAAAACGCTATCGAAACCGCGGATACAAAACTAAGCGTTTTAACTGTAAAACTGCGTGTAGCTCCCAGCCAACAATAACACTAATAGCACTCAACTAGCTATAGTTTATAACAGAAACTAAGGCGAAGTGAAAGTGAATGTCGATTGTATAAAGAATAAGTAATTGTGTTGCGTTCGCTCCGACCCGATTATACAAATAGGTTGGCTGCTTGACATTTGTGACCGGACAGAAATAGCCTCACATTCACAAACACACGCAAACATTCAAGTATAACAGTAATACTCTAAAATATATGTGTGCTGTAAGTTAAGTTTTACAATTATTTTTATGTCAAATCCTGTATCATTTCCCGCGCTACGGCACAGAGTAAGTACATATTAGATTTCCACAGATTACTATAATCTTCTTTGTTTGATATGCGGAGGCCATGTCTTGGCATGTATTACAACATGCATTTCTGGAAGAAATTCAGGACCTGTCCTAGTTAATTTAGCCAATCTGTTACAAATGTCCAAAAAAATATGAAGTAGACTTACAAATAATACGCTTTGGTTAAAAAAAAACGTTTATACAAAGATACTAAGCCTTTAAATCTAGATAAAAAATAAAGGAGCAGTATATTGAGATTATTGTATTTAATTGCTAGTACATTAGTAACGACCCTGGCACTAATTGAGGTTTCTACTCTGAAACATGCAATCAGAAATATTATGAAAGTTTCCTCTTATATTTCAAGACTGAAAGTATGATTACGACATAACTTTAAATATGGAAGCGAGTCAGCCAGACCACAGATATTTTTTTCCCTCCAATATGGCACTGGCATAAGTACGCTCAGCCAAAAATAAACCACAGATACTAAAAAAGTATTACTAAAACTATACGCTACGGAGGAAAAGAGACGCACAGAATAATACCTGAAATCGATAAAATAGGTATAAAACACCGAATTTTATATGACAATTCAGTTTGTAGTCTTGTTTTCTTGAAGAAGCAGATAATTCGCCTTATTATTTGTGTTTAGATCTGTTCAATGGAATAATATTAGAATATATGTTAATACGTGAAAGATAACCTTTGTATCATTATTTGTAAATAAAGCATGCACGTACGAGTTTGAGATCTGTTACAGTTAGATACATATTAAATTGAAAAGTTCAGAAAGCTGACTGTATATTATATTTGTTACTAATACATTAATTCAAGGAAATAGATCAGAAAAAAATATAATAATGGAACGCTACTCTTTGACTTTATAAGTTATGATCGAAATTCAATCGCGGTATTTACGCCTAATTTCTTTTTTACCAGTTAATAACCAATATTTATACTCTGCGAACGAACGTAACGACATTACAATATAAAGATTCTGATTTGACTACGGAACTCTAAAAACAAAACAAATAAAAACGACGTAACTAAGTGCTAAGTAATATCGAAATTTCCATATAATATTTACTTCGTACGAATAACAGTGTTTTGGCGCTAAATAAAGGCCTTAGATTACGAATGTCATATTTACTGACGGAGACGTTAAGTACACGCTAACCTTTTGCAAATAACTCGTAAAATACTTGTATTACTCTTTGGTCATGACATGCAACAATGTTAAAATAGGAATGTATGACTAATTGTAGTAACTCCGTTGTCTATTGCACGCTTTAACTATACGGCTATTAGAGGTCCGTGAATATAAATAGTCGATAAAATATACGTTTTTGTTGTCCGGTAAGTTTTTTGTTTTATTAGTTATCATAAATACTCTCAGTAAACTCTTTGCCATATCAGAAATCATGTTTCAAAACCAATCCTATTTCCTCCGCTTACTTTTTTGATGAAAGCTACATTTTTATTCTTGATGTGCATAAATCATAGTTCTCCCTCATTTCTTAACTCAAATATCGTCTCAAAGTGTAAGAATATAAAACGTAATCCACACCAGCACACGATTTTTCAATAAAAATTGTATAATCCCTCGGTCCTGATCTAAGTGAACATTTATTGTTCTAATCATTATTGACATTCCTTATATACTCGATGTGTGCACTTCCCGCCAATCCGCCATGTTTATTTCCAACGCTTTCAAGTTACACGATCCGTATTCGTGGAGTTTCCGATACGCGACACGCCGGATGGTGTTACAAACTGTAAGACTTCACTTCACTTTCCTTTAATTAATGTAACGGGAGAAATTGCTGCGATGGCGCCAGTGTACGCATTTATATTTTATAGGCAGTTACAAGTATCTAGGATGTAGATGACGGGTAACGTAACGCTTAGGAACATTAAACGAATTAATATAATTATCCATTCTTTATTTAAAATGTGAAAAATCTATCAGTCAGTATTTCTTATTAACAAATTATAAATGGTTACGTGGCAATTACTTTTTTAGTATATCCTTATTGCAAATGTGTTTCTTACATATGTTGTTAAGCTCAGAATAATCATTTAAAACAACAATTCTAATTTTTTTGCCATATCGAGACAACCCTAACATTTTTTCTGAAACTTCACAAAAACTCGCCTTGCAATTCCTGAACGAAAGGTCACCGGTTCAGTTTCAAGATGGCGGGTGGCGCGAAAACGGTTTGAGGTTAAAAGTGAAAGAGCACCGCCATTGTTATTTCTTACAGATCATTTCGTGTTGAGAATTAGAGCCGAGATGCATGGACTAGAATTGAAAGTTTCTATTAGGTTTATTTAATACTAATTGTTCTTGCGGCTTTCTCAATGCAATTGTTGAGACTGTAATTAAAATGGGTTTTTGTCAAGAATTATTAAACACCATTAAACCTTGGTTATGTAACGACGTGCTTGCATACTTTTTTTTAATAGACGATAATCTATCATGCAGCCGAGCTGAGGTTATATTGTCGTGTTTGTATTGTACTGTTGATTGCTTGCTGGCAGGGTATTTAACCATTTACGTGACGACACACGAGCTACCTACAACTTTTTTAATATCGATCGTATACGTATTCGTTCACTGCCCACACCTGAAAACTTACTTTGATAAAATTCAAACAAAATGATCACCAGTACACTATTCACACTAATTAATGGATACAAGTTAGTAATTAACTTCATTTTACCAATTGTTATATTTAGTTTCTTGCTGATTAAATCAAAATTACTCTGCATATAGAGAAGTCCAATTTATTCTTCCAAGTTACGAAGGGAAAATGTATGTATTAAAATTGCTCACAGGGACATACTGATCGTTTCAACTTGAGCAAAAACTAAATTAAGCTATATTGAACAGCTTTTTATCATCGTCAGAACGGAGGTGTTCGCGGTTGAGATGAGACGTTGTTTATTTGTTTGTGTGTTTATTTGTATGTGCATGTGTTGTCGTTTATATCGAAAAGTTACAAGTTACGGCTTCCACAAGACTCGTCAGAGTTTGTGAATCATGATTATAGTTACCAACTATGTCATTCAGTTAGGGTTTCATTTCGTGTACTGGAGGCTTTTCACCGTTCAAACCTCTAAGGGAAGGAAAAATATGTATATAATCTATATATCCATAATCTCTAGACAAGATGTAAGTAAGCCACCGCTTTACACTCTAATGCGTTTTGACAGTTACTAGATAATTGAGTTGATTGAATAGATAGAATATTAAAAGCCGCCCGTAACGGCCGTCAATGAGACTGCTCTAGATATTAACTATTTGTGAGACATTTTGTCGGTCGCTTGACTAAGTCGCATATAAGTAAACCGTGAGTTAGCAAAATATTGCAATATTACTTAATGTAAGTATGAATATAACTTTTGTGTGAAGTCTGAGTCATTGCGTCTAAAATTTCGACACGTACAAACTAAACTCACTTCACGAATATTTTGTTGTTAAACACTTTCTTTAATCTAATCGTAATATACATCGTAATGAATCTTCCCACAGAAAGACAATAAAAAGTAGCCTATAGTACTCGTCGTCCTCCCAACTATCTCCGAACCAAAAATCATAACACAAGGACACTCCGTTGCGCCGTGAAAGAAGGACAAACAAACAAACACACTTTTGTATTTATAATTTTAGCTTTAGTACAGATAACTTCAAAATTTTAATATTAGAGGTAATAGCCATAACAAAGTTTTACCCGCAAAATACTCAGATTGGGCCCGTGAAGGGAATATTAGATTATTTTTTAAACAAGAACTTTAAAGGTCCACTGTAGATGTTTATTAGAAGGTGTGCAGAATACAGGAGGCGTTAGCAGCCATTTAGGCTGAATACGTCCATAAATATAGGTAATAATTCATGGGGAATTCGTTTAGCTCCGCCACACGCCAAGCAACTTTAGCCCGAAAGGTGCCTACGTAAGCAGTCTCATCTATCTATCTCGCTCTGTTTGATATATGTCCAGTTATTGCTTCTCTTTTTGCGTTTTTAATCTATTGGTTTGACCGGAAAGTTCGTGCCGATATTTTAGGACAAAAACGCAGCTCCTTCAAATATTGACCTAATTAACGAATCGTAACCAAACTTTTTACCAAAAATGTCTGAAGCTATCTCTGTTACAACATGTACACTGTACGTGTCGTTTGTTTGCAATAGTTGTGATATATTCAGTCAGGTCTCGCACTACCTACCGGACATCGACACCGAATTTCCGAACAACCTATTATTACCTCCCTCAAATGAAAAAAATATTGACTCAATAAAGATTTTTCTTTTAGGACTGACATATAATTTTATTTATTAAATTTTGTTATCGTCATTATTTAATCATTCACTTGATATTAAAATATCCTTTATTTGACGTTCCCGAGGAACTTTCGAAAAGAATTTCCAACTTTTTATTAAACACACCGAAATAAAAATAAAAATGGCTGACGCACAGATAACATATAGTATTCAACCTATTTGCCTTTGCCTATTTAGTGTAAACATCCGAGCACAGACTATAGATATAATGAACCAAATAAATAGTGGCGCGACCGGAGCCGCGATGTTCGCATTCGCCAAGGCCAAACAAAACAGATGCGATAAGTGTTGAACATTGAACTGTGTCGCAATAATAAACACACGCACAATAATGACACCACAATAACACGCTACAAACACTTGAATTTTAATTCAATAGTGTCGTCACGATCAGTTTTTTTTACTTAGTAATTAATGCCTTGAATAAATTTATATTTAATAAAATAATTTTGTTAATACATGTAACAAGAACTGCTGATTTCATGAAAAAAGTCCTGGTCGATTTCCATCCGCTATTGTATTCCCGAAGCGATATATTAAATTAGAAACCTCTTGTTCTATACGAGATGTGTCGACGGGGCAGTGTCGAGCGCTAGTGTTGAGCCGTGATATTTATTATTACAGAGCCTTTCAAATTTGGATGACAATTAATCTCTTCTCTTAGTCATAGAGTAGTTGAATACCATGTTCACCACTGCTGCAGAGTAACGAAACGAAAAAATTATATTACAATCATAAAAATATACAAAAAATTAAACTTCACGCATTGTTGCAGACATACCTATAAATATACACTTTTTTTTCTATCTGTAGATCGCAACAAAGTAAAAAAATAATAAATTTCGTGTTATTCTTAAGGATTTCAAAAAAACTTCATATGGAATCTTAAGTTACTGTGACGTCTTATTATTTATCTAGTGATGACTAATTAATGTCACTTGTTTAGTGATACGTCAACACACTAGATTCTAGTGTAGCTACCGAGCACAAAACTCTAAGAACTAGAAAGCTGAATTATGCAAAGCTTTCATTTCAGCTCTCATGCAACATTTTTTATCGATTTCTCGGCAAAGGATTCCAGCTTTTCGGCCTTAAATTATTCATTTTATGAACGTTTTTTTTCTAAAAGTGGGAATTTTTATTTAATTTCTAAGTGATTTTGCATTCTATATTTATATAACTGTTTTAACTATGCAACTGTTAAAGTTTTTAAAAATAAAGTACCAACGTTCATTCAAAACTAAAAAATCATCAATTCGTTTCCATCAATTGTACATAGAAAGTTACTCATCTCAATATTTTTTATATAAACATTACATAACTTCGACAACTTTTAATATTAAAACTCTAACGTTTAAATAACGCCAGTTTATGCAAATTATTATTACATAACACCTATTGTAAGTTACAAACAAACAAACAGCACCACTTCCTGTTTGTTTAACGTCCGAAAATATAACTGGTGGTTTGGTCCACGGCGGCATTCGGTACCACGAGGTCGCCGGTTGAACCCATTGTGAATCATTCGGTCAATTGACATAGTATGGCAACTGGATCAATTACCCGATCAAACATCTTTAGGGATGAGGTCCGCACATTATATACATCCTGCATGGAATACTATTAGATACTACTTCATGTGGGATAAACTACTGACCTTAAATCTAACGAGTAGACTTCACCTTTGACCACATTATAAATAGGTTACGTCAAGTGAGACAAATGTTAACAGGACTAAATTTCACTCACGGACCTGACCTCCGCAGACCTCTTACTAACGAATAACAAGAAACTGATATTGTTAATATACTATATTGATATTGAAACACTTACTGAAAACAATACTTACAGGACTTTCTAACTAGTCAGTTCCCTTGCAGTCCAGACGTCCATGTGCAGGAGAAGACGACACTGCAAGCTGGTATGCTATACTTATCACATAAAAGAAACATGGCTGTACTTTTTAACTACCTGTCAAGTTAGTATGGTTTATTAGCTATGTTGGATCTCACATAAAGAAGTAATGGGCAATACCATGGGTGGAGTTGTTCCAACGAAATGTATTTCTCCCCGTATGTACTGCTGATACTTTACTCAGGAATTACTCCAGATGAAGGAACTCCTCAACGGTGAACAGCACAGTTACTAAATTGTTAGAAGTATAGAAGCATGTTTTTAGTATTTATCTACATGTATTACGTGAGTAAGAAGCAAATCTTGTGTAGTTGTGGGCGGGGGGACAAAACAGTGAATAGGGCGCCCGGCCGTGGGAATGAGATCGCGCGGGAAGGTACCGTGCCACAGACTGCTTCTAGCAATCTACTCTCATAGTGCTAGATTTGTAAATATTTTCTTTTATTATACGCCTTTAGTTTAGTTTTACGAGGCCATATATAAATTACGTCACACCAAGTCTTGATTTTTAAACCCCCCTTCTCCCCCTCCTCTTAGTTACAACTGGGCACATATATGAAACAGTTCTGTATTAATGTGACGTTACACATTTTGCAATTATAAAACAAGATATAATTTAATTAAAATCCTCTTACCGATATTAGTTTTTAAATTTTCCATAAGTTAGGTTAGGTTAGGTTAGGTTTTTTTCCCAACATGTGAAACGGAATTTATTTTGAATACTTAGTTAAAAAAACAAGATTCTATAAGAATACAAGAATGTTACGTTAGGTTAGGTAGCTCACCTCACTAGTCCTGAGCCTGTTAAATCCAAGGGACACCCGCTGTCTTCTTCATGACGCTAGTCCAGCTGTGAGCCTAGATAAACCGCATTTCTACTCACGTTAGTTTTCTGTTCCATGTCTCATTGCCAAACATATCTTTAGTATGTTCGTGAATAGTCTTGTCCAGAGGGGATAGGGAGGGGGGGCAGGTGCAGTGTGCTACTCTGTATGTTTATTTGGAATATTATCGTGCGTTTCGCGAGCTGTGAGCTCCATTATCTCGAAATGTAAGATATATTTGGGGTCATATGGTTGAGTAGGTACTCCCGCGACCTAAATTCTAACTAGGATGTTTGCTGTGATACTATACTATGATTAACGTTTTAGTTAAAGATTTAGAATTGTTTTAGAATAAGATGCCGTATATTTTTAGTGTATTAAAATATCGTTTATAATGAAAATAATAATTATCCACTCTAACTAATGATAACGTGGATGAATCTAAAATGGTTTAACTACGTCAAAAATAAATCATACCTTTATAAAAAGTTAAAAAAATATTCAAACGGCACGTGCGAAACTACAAAGGCCGATATAGCCAAACAACAACAATCAAACTGAAAATATTTGGCTACATAATGGAGTTCGATACATGTACTTCCTGTTAATGTATGTGACCACTTTATGCGTCAATTAACGTGCTAATCTGTTGGCCACACCTGCGTGGACACTTTTAGCGTATCAATTAACCTATGTCATTATAAGTATAAATAAAAAAAACATAAATTTATGATCTACAGCGCAGTCCTTATTATATTGTAGTGAGCACTTAGGCAAGTGTAGCAGAGATCAATGAGCATGAGTCAGTACAATGGTGATTTCAATCCGCGCACAGATTCAAAACTATTCGCGACCACAGATGCATTACAGTTGCGAAATACAATTACCACTAGGTCGGCTGGCGCCATTTTCGTTCAGAAATAGAATTGGAGGAGCGAGGGCTGTCAAAACATAACTCACTAATAATTTATTATAAATAAGAGCTTTACGATTATAGCCGCTTATTTACGGGACATAAAATTCTTTGAATATTTTATATAAAATATTTTATATAAATTTTGCCGCCATTAAAACGACCGTATTATGTGTATTTGAAAATATGCAACTTAATGTATATTTTTAAATTTTAATACACCATTTGCTTAAAAGCATCGGATTTCTAATTTTAGAAGCATAGATATGAAAGATAATTAAGCTTCAAATTTACAAATGCTATTTATAAAACAATAATGTGAATACTTTATACAAGATATGCTATTTTAAACCATTAATGTTACGACATCGTGTATAATAAAAAAATAAGTGTAAAATAGGTTATATAATGTAATTAATTATATAACATAATAAAATACTGGAATATAAATAATTGTATTTTAATGTATTTTTATAGCTGGTGTTTATGAGGTATTAACATTATAAGTATTATAGTAATTTTATAGAATGTTTTTTATCTGTGCCGTCACCTATCAGTCGCCATTAAACCCCTGTTCCAAATACGCCTTTTGTTTATTTTTTTTTCTCACCAGTTTCCAATAGCATCATTGAATGCTCAAATACATATTGTAATAGAATTATATAATGTAATTTTTTTATATTGTATTATGTATTATTGGTCTGTCAGGTAGTTACATTCTGAACTTTCTTGTCGAAAATAAAGTTTCAATATTATTATTAATGACCTGAAATAAATTTGAATGCGGATATATATTGTAATTTCAATAAACAAATAAATAATTTAATAGTTTAAAATACTAAAAACATGATTTACTCTCCAAAATTTTACAACCTATAGTGTTCGCCATTGAAGAGTTCCCTCGTCTGGAGCCATTCCTGAATGCATCAGGTCATACAGATGCATCGTCATCGGACTTTAAACAATGTGTCAAATTTCAACAACGTAGGATAAGAGCAAGTAGTTGTAATACAGTTTGATCTCCAAACAAAGCAACAATTATTGAAATTAAAATAATAATTTACACACCTTCCTCCCAAACCGTGGGATCGTGCCCAGCCGTGGGCTTATCAGGTGTAGCTCGCAACGAACAAAGACACGAGCCTCGACATTTAAAACGTTAGTGAAAGTCAAATCCAGTTCGGTTCGGTATCTATTCATGTCTTCAACACGACAGTGCGGTTGATATCAAAAATATGTTTCGCGTACATGTAAATAATATAAATAATAAAATAAACGCTAACACACTCACACCCCCGCAGTAGGATTACTTGTATCGCGGGTGACATGTACAACACAAATAACACGTCACTAACACCCATGACCCGAGAACAAATATTTATCTGTCACATAAATATCTGCC
>DWPA01005809.1:0-11484 GCA_018251375.1 Calpodes ethlius
TTTTTTTCTATGCTTATTTAGAATATCTTGATTATATTTTTTGAACTTTAAGCATTTTGCCATAAATTTTGACCATAACACCATAGTCATGAGCATGCATTCATTAATAATTTTGAAAATTAATCGACTTAAATAGAACCTCCTTTCATGTATTTAATGATTAGATACATTATTTCATTTATTTTAGAGCTGCTATTCTTTAATCACTTTTAATTATAATTATCATATTAACAAACTAGTAAGCAAGAGAGCACCTAGAATAATAGGTACGTATTTATACATTAATATTATCGCGTTATCATAATATAATTTTATTGTTTGCACATCACAATGGGATGCATACAAAATTAATGATAAGTAATACAAAGGATCGCCGGGCGCCCTTATCGCTTACCGCCGGTAGCTTTCAACGAAAATACGAGGAAACTGGGGATTTGTGTGCAAATTTTATATCAAACATCATGGACTAGAAAGAAAGGCGGACGGAACATCGCTAAAACAAAAATGAACAATCTTTTGATGTCATCTATGTCTTGTTATGTAAAAGTAAAAAGTTGTTAAGAAAATTATTCATTACTTGTCATGCTCGGTCTGTTGGACCTTAGATTTTAATATAAATAAAAATACTACGTTATTGATTTCTTATAAAATGTAACTTATTTTAATAAAACTTGGTATATAAAAATTAACATGACCTGAAGAAGACAGCGGGTATTCGCTGGATTTAGAAGGCTCAGGACCGGTCTGTGTGGTGCAAATTAGAGGAGGCCTATGTCCAGCAGTGGACTTTTTAAAGGCTGATAGATAGATAGATAGATATATAAAAAATAATGGCGGATGACTGACTCAATATTGAGTAAATATGTGTTTTTACTTTTACGTATTATCGAACTAAGTTACAAGGCGTGCTTCATTTGTTTAAATGACAATTAAAACCAAATAAAACAAGTGCTCGGAACTCCGGCTTAAACGTAACTTAAATAGAGATTTAATTTTATTCGTTAAAAGAAACATCTAACTTAAGCTGGCGTTTCTCCAAGTTTCATTTTAATGTTACTTATTGGTTACTAAGTAAATGCTTAGATACATATAGGTGGCGATGTATTATTGGATGGTAAATCATGGTAACTTAGTGCAAAGCTATTCACTGTCGACACCTTGTACAGTACCCACATAATTGAAGAAGAATGATAACTCGATTGTGCTATTAAGGGTTAAGAGAATTTATTTTAGTTTTATTTAGTCTTTAATATGTATTTCATTACTAATGACACTTTGGTCTTCAATAAAAATACTTGTTTATTTATATGTTTACTTTTGGAGGTGCGAAAACGAAGTTTTTTTTGGGAGTTCTCTCTCACATACGTTCTCTCATAGAGTAATAACGCTTAGAATCAACATCGACATTGTAGTGAGTAACCATTTCAAGTAAGCCTTTTTAGGCTACCCTTATAAGTTGTAAAAACCATATATGGAAAATATATCTTCCTCGTCTTCTTCGTAATTACCAGTTAGACACTTTCCATGGAAAAAAACATATTCACATGTGTGCGTCCGCCATCGTAAGTACACGATATTGCCACACGCGTACATTTGTACATTTTAAGCTTCACTTTAAGCAAACATGGTATTAAGAAGCTAAGTATTATAAGTCTGTCTCTCATCGGTTTTATTTACTTGTATCAAGTAGAAAGTCTTTTTTTATTTATGTAGCACTCTGTCCAGGTGAATTGACCAGTGACGAGACAAACCTAGTTCTAATTATGGACAAGTTACGAGTTCCTTGGTTCCAATAAATTTATCTCAAACAGGATGGCCGTGATAAAATATTTCACTCATAAATAATACGTAATATATTGCAGCAATAAATTTATAATTTTATATCAATTTCTCAGAGGGCACTAACTATTGAGTAATTTATTGTAAAACTTTAAAACAGAAGCTAGTGAAATTACTGTTTTATAGTGTTTCCTTATGAATTTATGATTTTATTATCATTTTACTGCGGGCTGCAAGTATTGTATTGTAATAAGCATTTCTATATATTTTTATCGTTTTGTTTTTTCTTTTATTCGTCAGATGGGTTACCGGTATTTAAACGTGTATTATGTTAATTTTTATTATATTTTTAAAAGTTATTTTTTATGTTACTATTAGTCAATTTTGAATCATTTTTTAATATAATTATAAATTATTTATATAACGCCTGATACTATAAACTATCTCTATGGTTTGTTCAAAAGACTACAAACATACATTAGAATAACTAAGGGCAGACTTAAGGTTACGAGCGATTAATTGTTGTTATTTTATGTTGTTGTTTTTGACATTAAATATGATATCCTGCAAAGTTCTTGCTCGTTGCAAAAATGCATGTACAGTCGCAAGCATTATAACTGCGACAACTAGTAACTAACACAATACTCATTACAAATCCATTGATCATTTTGAACAAAAAAAAAAATTTTTTCTATAAAAAAGAAGTAAAATTAATAATATAAATTATAAAAAATCTATATAATTAGCGCAGAATTAATCGATAATATTAAATACTCTCTTGTAACCGATTTCTTAAAAGTCAAATCAGATTTCTGTCAATAAATAAGCAACTTTTTATAAAGACTATTGTTAAGTCGTTTCCTTACCTAAATATTGACATTTATATTATTTGGTAAACAAACAAAAAACTCTGAATCCAAACTTCAGTCTTTTCGCTTTTCATTTTATACGTGAAATGTCAAAACTAAACACTTGTCACTACGAAAGTACTATAAAAATAGTGATGCGCGACTAAATTTAGATTTATCGACGGATTAACGACATTATCGATGTTTGACATACGACAATACGCGTGCGCAGTCGGGGAGCACTGGAGGCTGCGGCGCGACTCGCATCAATTTATCTCAAGCGATCTTCTTGATAGGGATGTACCCGTTTATCGAAATTGGAATTTGATATAAAACACTCGATTCACAGGAATGGTTATCTTGGCCATTTCTTGACGTGTGTGGGGTTTAAAAGAAATACTGCTATTTAAAAAATATTCAAGACCAATTTTAGTCAAATATCCGGTGATTTTTTGTGGTGATAAATCAATTTCTTTTTTATTAAATGTTATTGTAATTGTTATTCAAATATTGAAATCATATTTTTCAAAAAATTATCAAGTTTGATTAAAGAAAAAAAAAAATTTAAATGAGTACTTAGTTAATACATTTTCTTGTATTTTTCGTATTACAGTTAAAGTACTTGGCGTTTTGACTTCTTAGTTTGGGTCTATTATTAGAACAATCAATTATTAGATTATTGGGTATGGGGCAAGAATTATTTCTTATAAATAAAGGGAATGAAAAGTTTAAGCTTGTTAACGCTGGTTAGCAGAATACGCTAGACAAATCTCAAATTTTTCTACAAGGTCTACTATCTACGAGTGTCTTACCAAACTGATGTTTGTTATAAAAACCGTATTTATTTAATATGAAAAAAGTTTCTAAATAAAAAGTGCGAACAAATAGGTAATGGAAACATAAATTTTTGTTTATCAAATTACCGTAGTGCGGCTCCCAGCGGCGCAGTGCTTCGCTCAGGAATGATTGATAGAGCGAGGGACGCGGTGAGCGCGCCCTAAGCTTGTGAGAAAGCGCTTAATATTAAGTTTGAGGTTATGTTAAGGCCAAATTATGATTTGGCGTACGTTTTAAGACTAATCTGAGATCAGGCGATTGAGATTTCGAAGGGAATTTTTCTAAAGCAATAAGTAAACTTTTCAATAGACGTATCGAGCTCAGTCACAGACAAACTGATGTTCTCAGATTTTGGCTAAGTAATCATATTATTTAATTTGTTTAATGTCAATATAATAATATAATCCTTTGTATTACAACACCACAACGGCAGCAATGAACAAATCATCCCAATCGTAATCAACACCACATAAGTAATACCCGTGATATGACTGACGTCTATGAGCGACGAACACTGCTCATAATCAAACGATTCGCCTCGTTTATAAACTTACATATTAATTATTTACATTTAAAATATCGATATTGTAATCGATATCAAATTTCTGTCAATGACACCACACTAAATTCGCACTATGCCGTGCGTACGTGCGACATCGCACGCAAATCTACGCACAATGTACTCGTGCCTACTCAAACACATCTCCAAATAGATGCATTGAACATGAAACCAATGTGGACCTTATCCGGTTGCAACAGGGATGCAATAAATGCAGTTAGGACTCTTGCCAGCAGCGTAGGTCTTCAGTTATCTCACTAATGACCGATCAAAACAAATTTCATTTAGTTGGAACATATTGACTGAATTGTTGCTGTCGACGCTAATAACGTGGCCTAAATACGCATATCAATTTGAAGTGTCTGTTATAATTGTCTTAAAATGTATCTATTTTGAAACGACTACGCCCTTTTTAATGGTTTAAGTAGGTAGGTAAGTCACTAAGTCTAAGTACCCAAACTATAACATAATTTAATTTAACAGTAACAAATAAAACTCACATAACTCTAACTTAACTACCGTTAAAGTATAAAATCTAGAAAGACACAAATTCTGATTCAGACAACGAACTAGTTGAAACTTTATTCTGTTAACAAACTGTTCAGTTTGCAACATAATCCTTTAAACGTAGTTGACGGTCCTCAGTACTCACTAATTGAAATACGACGAGTGAATTAAACACATTACTTATGTTTTTGTACGTTTGCAGCGGACGGTTCAGCTCGCGGTCGTATTAACAGTCTGCTACAGTGTAAAATCCGTTTGTGTCAACCCTACAGTACAAATTTACTTTTTTATCTTTAAAGTCGAGAAACAAACGGACCAAGTGATGGTAATTGCCACATCCACATTAATTAGGTTACCGAGACATTGCTGAAAATTAAAAAGCTCGCTAGGAAAAGGATGCTTGTTAATGAGTTCTAATGCTGAGATTCCACCTGAGTTTTGCGCGGTAGAGAAACGGTTCGGGAGAAAAAACTGAAACAATAGCATTATATAGCTTCCTTTGCGTAATAAAAGACCCGGGTGGCGTAATGGCTTTATTGATTACTATATTTTATTAATATTTCAATTTTATTTTATACACTTTTTTGCATTTTTTTTTCAAGTAATCATGTAAGATTCGAACGCAGAGCATAAAGAAAATAATTATATTAATAATGACATAATTTATTTGGATTTAATTTGTAATTTTTAATTCGTAACTATCTAAATTTGCTTGCCAGAAATGGTATAATACGTTAAACTATTATACCTGACGATCTGTTACAGGTGTGTATGTATATATTAACAAATAAAAGAAAAAAAAGCTTTCGATACCTATCGTATCGCCACTCAAAGGGTCCTGGGTTCAGTTCCCAGGAGCTAGAGATATGAGTAAAGCGTTTAAATTTGTATTCTTGGTTCTTGGTTCTGAGTGTATGTTCTTGTCTTTTCGGGTTATCCAAGACGCCAACCACAAAGGGAATCCAAGTGCAAAGCTGAGCATGATCATGTTATTTATTAATTCTACTCATGGATTTTTTGTCCCGCGCACCGCCTCGCTGTCTCGCTTATCCCTGGTGAAATTTTAACCAAGATCACTAGAATAGAACGTATATAACGCATTGTACCTTATAATGATGATTTAAGAAGGCGGTAAATGACTGACAGGTATAGAACCATCATGTATAATCAGCTGGTATGAATCCCAGCAACCTCCAATGGAATCACCGGCTTTCTGCCGTTAGTATGTAGACAAGTACGTTATTACTGAGACAGATAGGCATTTTTTTTGAAATCTTAATCGCACTCAGGTGAAGGGCAGTTATTAATTTTATAATATCTTCCTTTCAAATTATTACAGATCTCGTGGCCTACCAAAATGTAAGATAACATTTTATTTCGTTAACTTATACCTTACGGTACATATCCGTTTAATATTTAATAATATCATAATTATTTTTAAAAAGTACAGTAAGGAGCCGTAAGTAAGCCTCTCACCTGGCCACATAACCCTCAGTGCTTATTTAAACGTGCGACAACAATGCGACTAAATGTCGCACAACGCCACTAACGACTACAATATATCAATAAAAGTGCATTCTATAATTCTACGACATTTTACAGCATAACGCAGTACCAAAATGTTGCAGCTAAACTATTCACATGTCTTTTGTCCTTTTGTCGTGCCGTTGTCGCGTCGTTGACGTAGGCGTGCACAGACTCGGCCGTCGTATATGTGACGAAATAATCTTACATAAAATATTATTTAGACGCGATGCATTAGCTTAGCAATGATATCTCCGTGAATTGTTAATTGAGACAATTTTCTTTGGGCCAGAAAATATATTTCGTATGAAATTATTTAATAGTACGAATCTGGATTCCTTTTGCTGCGCGAAACCTTTGCTTTCATATTAACTTCTTTCAATCTGTTTGGTTTTTAATAGAAAATAATACAGCTTAAAATTCTTTATAATTGTCTTCATGACACATTTATTTTTAAGAGTAAATAGAATATTAGGAGAATGTATCCTGATGTATCAAGTGTAAAGTGACCAAGTTATTGAAGATTACTTGAATTAAAAACAACTCGCTCACACTTCTTCGTTAACTGTACGTTAACTAGGTACTGTAGCTGCTGGATGCTATAATTACTTTCTTGTTATCTGCTTAACTATAAATACGTTTTCTGATTATTCTTTTACAGTGACACAAAACAAGTCCAACTTTCTAATTGAACACTTTATTAAAGATAAGATTTAAAAAGTTTATTTAGGAGATACCTTAACTTATTTGTAATTAGTTACCCTTGACGCCGATTTAATTAGGTATGTACATTTTTAAAAAGTCTCTGTTATAAAGATTTAGAATTACTTTCTGGCCAGATAGCTACAGCCGTCTTTTTTAACGTCCAATTCGTGGTATTTCGGTTTTCTTATACAACTTTTTTCTTTGATTGTCTCTCCCCCGTCAGAAATAATACCCTAACTTGTATACTAACTTACACCTCTTATCCCGCGGGAATAAATCCTATTTCCGAGACAAAGTAGTATCGAGGAACCAGATAAATACAGATTATAAATAACGTGTTGGCTAAATTTCATCCTAAAACGCTCGCCTGTTTTGCGTCATTAAATAACATTCAAACTTTCACGTTTATTTTCAAGTAATATGTTACCTATGTCTACTGTATAGTTTTATATTCATAATGAGTTTGTTCTCGTCGCGCGTCAAGCGTTGTACAACTGTCAATCTATCATTTTAACGAACCCTGTCTGACATTTGATATAGCGGCACTTTTAAATTAATTGCTGTTCGATTACATCAAAATCATGCACATTTTTGTCGACAAAGGAACCTTATTTTGTATTCCCCATAATAAAAAAATAAATAAACGTTAACATACTCATACCCCCGCAGTAGGATTCCTGTGTCGCGGGTCGCATGAACAACACAAATAACACGTCACTAACACCCATGACCCGAGAACAAATATTTATCTGTCACATAAATATCTGTTCCGGCTGGGAATTGAACCCACGACCCCTTGCTTCGCAGGCAGGGTCACTACCAACTAGGCTATGGGGCCGAACTTTGAAAATTGTCCTAATCCTATCGCTCTGCACTAACCTACAAGGCCTATAATCAATCTTTACGTATATTCATTGTACAGTTTGTAGTGTCATCACAATCATCCAATAACAATTTACATTTCATGGGAAAAATTTTAAACTTTAAGCTCAATTAAGATAATCATGAAAAGTGAACAATAGGCTAATAACAAGTTTAATGAAATACTTACCTAACTGATACGTAATTAAGGTTTTTCAAAGTCGATTAAAAAATGAATTAATAATATTTTTCCTACAAGTACCTATGAAATGAATTGTGACGAATATCGTTGAAGTACGTACTAGAAGTATGCAGTGTTCGTTATATTGTACGCGGTACAGCGGGACAATACCAACTAATTATATAAATTGCCAGTGCTTTATTAAAAGTACAATAGATTTGAAGTATCTAGTTGCGTTCTATGAATAATTTCCTGGGAGGCGACGCGACGGTTTGCACGGGAAGATACGGGCGGAAAACCATTTTATGATTGCCAATGATTGCAACCAACGATAATTTGGCCCGCCGCTTAGATTGGAATGTAATAAGTGTTGTAAACAATACATACAAAACTTTTAAAACTATATAGACATTGTATACTTACAAATTTCCAATTATTGTATTATTAATCTTTACATTGTATCATCATTTAATGTACGCATATGCTAAATCTTAGCTTAATAACTTTCTTAAATTTTTGAAATTTGGTTCAATTTATAGTACTAAGAAACCTGTGTATTTAATAAAATTCATGTCTTTAGTATAAGTTATAATATTTTTGAAAGTTTAATTATCTTAAATGAACAAAAACACTAGAAGTAAGTTTTATTTTAGCCCGCGGGCCGGGCCAATATAGCGTCCGGACACGTCTAGAATAAGACAAAAAGAAACTCAGAGATTTTCTAAATATCTTAAAACTGAATGGAGTAATTAAAAACAATACAGTTTCACTTTTCAGTATCAAGGGTCAAGGCTAACGTCAGTTCCGCAGGCCAAATATAAAATTAGCGGGCTTCTGCATGAGGAATGTATTACTAATAAATAAATATTGGCATTAATAGCATAGATAAAATAAGATGCCATAGATAACTAAGGGTGAATACAGATTAATTAATTGTTGCAGACTGTAGCTGGCTGGCTTCGTGTTGAAATTATGATTTATAATAAACGACGAGGAGATACGTTACTTTTTTTATTATTGGGACAATATAATTCCATTCATGTTTCTCGTTGACAGAGACATTTATTACATATATTAACATATTTGTTAGAGTGCAATGCTATCAGTGCAATGTAACAGATTTATGTCTACCATTATTGTTTTTCCATTCTTAGTGTTATTAACTACTCTATAATGTATTTACAAAGTAATTACTACATAACAATCATATTAAATAAACTAGAGATGCTATAATAACTTTGTTTTATACCATATTTTGTAAGATAGTCTAAAACTCGACTCACCGTAAGACCCCGCATATATTGGTAAGTAACGAAGATATATATTCCAAAAAGATGATGTGCTCTTATTGATTCTGTGAATTAAACGTTATTATTATCTTATTCTACCACTTGGTGATGTAAAAATTCGTCTTATATCTATGTTAGTGTCAATACATTTATATTTATTGTTACATAATTAGAAATTAGCAAGTATATCACAGTGGTATTTTCTTGACATTATTTTAGTGTCGACTATCTGCAAGGCTACAAATTTTAAGCTAAAATTATTGGATTCATTGAACTATGAATGCCAAATGACACCGGTCCGTGCGTCGCGGCGTTTGATGTCATAATTTCCTGTTAAATGTTTTGTCATAGAGGAATTACATTGGCAAATGTATGCGGAATCCTAAACAAAACCGTAAATCGAGCCAACAATAACCAGAGAACTATTTCGGTTCGAACAATAACAAATTAATGAACAAGATTTAGTATAGGCCTCGCCAACACGTCTCAATGATACATTTAAGAAGTAAGTTCTATTCATCCATGGACCCAAATCCATCTTTCCTGCTCACGATGCGCCGAGTACAGGATACACCTAACAACGGAGAATGGATGAGGCTATGGAAAAAGGTATGTTTCCCTTGGTTGCATGTCGCTTTAGCTTAGCTGTTTTACAACCCAGTTTAATCCGAAGATTTTTTACCCTTTCGGAGTAACTTCTTTTCTAAAATCAAACGTCGAAAGTTTGGTTCGCAGTGTCGGAGAGAAATAAATAATACGAATCCTCGCTTCCTCCAAGGTAGCTCACTTCTTCATTGACTATTTATATTTAAGCATACGTGTACTTCGGTTTGACTAAAGGTATTTCTTAAACATGAATGATATTACGTTTATATTTTATTAACCGGTAAATGAGAAAAAAACGTAAAATAAACGATAATTAAAGGGTATCAATTCTGCACAAATTTCTTATAATTTTCTGACATTTTTAACTTGATTAATTACTTTCCCAATAAAAATCTCGCAGAAACTTGCACAACCACTTCCCCTAAATTTCCCTTAACGATGTTCATAACAAAATGTGGTAATTATCAAGTTTTATATCAAATCGCACATTTCATTGTAATGGATTCTGGCTATAAAATTTCTCAGTCTTACAGCTTACGGAAACACGTTTAAAACATTGCTTGAGTGATTTTAGTAAGGTCCAGTCAGATGAACGAAGGACAACCTTTAATAAACCGGTCAGTAGAGACCACTACAGCTAGAGAGGTCACCTTAACATAAGGATCAAGCCCCTATTAATTAGTATAATGACGAGAAGCTCGAGATTATCAACACGTGGTGAATCACTAAAGTATCTGCACTTATCTCGGACACAAAACTGATTTCATTCGGTTTCCAATGAGCAATTCTAGTACAAACAGGAAATGTACTCCGGAAAGTCAATTACGAGTTACGATGCACCTGGCGTGGTCAATGCGTCGCATTCAACCGTTGTATTCAGATGAGAACCGGTTTGTTAACAATAAAAACGGAGTGCAGACTACAGGATCCGCACTAACCGGGGATTAGCGCGGGAGGGGCACAATTTGTACGAATATGAGTAACATCCGGCCATTTTGCCGCGCCCGCTCGCCGCTCATCCACTGTAGTCGTATGTAGAATTCGCATTATCTGCACGCTCCAGGGAACCTAATCGTGGGCTTGTTAGCATCTGTGCCTAGGCGATATTAGGGGCGTGTAAATTCCATTTGAATACTAAGTATTGTCTGAGTATATCCTCGTGTATTATGTCTGCATAATTTTGCAGTATGTGTATGGCGCATGCCAAGACATTCTCACTTAGGCAAGCTTATGCACTCGTATTAAGAGACTAAGCGTTCCATTCGAAGCATTTCGGTGTTTCACGGCGTCATGATCTATCTTTAATCCATGTTTTTTGGTCTTGAGAAGGTGTGGAGCATATTCCATTACGCTGTTCTGGGGTGGACTAAGTTAGTTGCCGAGTACGTAAGATTTTTAGTCCACTAAAACCGGCAAGACTCATTGATAAAACCGATGCCTTTACGTGCCCTCTTAAGAACTAAAGCGCTGAAGAATTTTTTGTCAAGCAATCACCAGTTCATTTACCTACTTCACCTATCTATCTATCTATCTATCAGCCTTTGAAAGTCCACTGCTCGACATAGGCCTCCCCTAATTTGCGTCACTCAGACTGGTCCTGAGCCTTCTGATTTCAGCAAATGCTTGCTGTCTTCTTCAGATCGTTTGTCCATCTGCATGCGGGTGGACCTATACTCCTTTTTCTGAGACTATTATTATTCTACTATTACTATTACTTGACCACTTAAAATCAACATAAGCTGTTGGGTTATAAGCGCTGCTTATTCTTACCAACTGTGTTTTCGACAA
>DWPA01005810.1:0-11483 GCA_018251375.1 Calpodes ethlius
TAAAATTTAATTCTTAACATTAGTTATATAAAATAAAACATGTTTATAATTTATTTAATATAATAACTATAAAACCGAAGCCCAAGAATAGAGAAGAGAGGAGAAGATAAGTCAAAAGTTTGAAATTAATTACTTACCATCGAATGGGATTGTAATCAAGCATTAACTTATAATTTAAAAAAAGAAGAAAAAAAAAAGCGCATCATCACATTGATTTCATAACTTACAGCCAGTTGCAGAAATATTTTCTTATAAGTATAATGATAGTACTTTAAATCCTAATGGTTCATTAAATTGTTCTATAGACTTAAGACGATATTTTAAGTGTTTTTGTTATTGTTACTATTATTACATTTATTACTAATTTTATGATTGTTTATATCATTACTTGTTGCAACTGTTAATGAAGCACTAGGATTCAATTAACTATTAACGCTAACACACTTATACCCCCGCAGTAGGATTCCCTGTGTCAAGGGCGGCACGGACAACACAAATAACACGTCACTAACACCCATGACTCGAGAACAAATATTAATCTGTCACATAAATATCTGCCCTGGCCGGGAATCGAACCCAGGACTCCTCGCTTCACAGGCAGGGTCACTACCAACAAGGTACGAGGCCATCCAATAAAGTAGTAGTTAATATAAAGTAGTATAAGTAATTCGTATCTGGAACTGGCCAACAATCATTTATTACAAAAATATCCAGTTCTATTAATATGTCTTCGTCATCAATCAAAACCTAGTCAACATAAATCCAATAAGCTAAAACTCATTTGTTTAAATTGTTGTATTTGATAATTGTTAGGTTCATCAAGTACCTTCGAGATCTATAAACAGATCCTGATCATCAAATAAAATGATTAGAGGTAGTCTAGACAAGTCTAATAAGCCCGTACTCAATGGGTTTATCATGACGCATTCTGAGGTTACCTTTTCCATTTTATATGTGTTATAATATTGTTATCTAACCTACAAACACCTGCTATTTCATGAAGTAAAGTATATTTCAGGAAATAATAATAACTACGTGGGTACTAAGTGGGTGAACTTAATGTTGACTTTTTAAACGCGTATAAAAAAGATTAAGAACTTTGTCACAATTATATGAACAGTTTTATTGGAATATTGCATAAAATGTTAGATACATTTTAAGTTAACTTTAAGGTCTACAAAAGACTGGCAGTTAAAGCGGTTTATCCTGTCACGAACAACTATGCGGTTACTCTGTACTAAATATAAGGACGTTTGAACAAATTTTCATGTGAGATTTATTCCTTTGAGATTCAAAGGGCACTATATTGATTAAATTTAAATAAATCGTGGTGTTTGCATATATCATCATTTTACTTAAATGTCTCTTATTATTTTTGAAATCTACTTTGAAATACCAATAAACTTTTGCACAGTTCGTAAGATATAGGAACAATATTATTTATAAGTGCACGTTCACATGGCGTCAATTGTCGACGGTCAACCGACGTTGGACAACGCACGTGTGAACAATACATACGTTTTCACACACTTTATTGTTACTGGGTTCGAGTACGATCGTATCCGTCAAAATAACGCACTGCTTAGTCGCCGTGTGAACCCATCGTAATACAAATTAATCAATTGTAGGGACAATTGTAGTCGGCTCTATCGAACGTTGTTAGATTGATAAATTGTATTAATGATGTAATCGATGCGACGTAGTCAAATTAGTATATGTTACAATTAAATGTCACTTTGTAACTTTATTGTACTTTAATAGCATAATAGTATACTAGTGACTTCCCCCCTTCAATTGTCATTTTGTCGTTCACTATTTTGTGTATTCAATAGTTCATTCATTCACTCTTCTTGTGGAATGTTTATTTGACATTTATAAATGTATTTATTAGAAATGTATATAGCACTTCTTTTCCATTTAAATTTCTATCAAATCTCGGATTTCTACGTGAGCGCATAATGCTCTTAGGGGTACAAAGATTTTGTATACTTACAGCGATGTTGTATGGGACAATTAATATGTAAAATACGGCAGTGATGAGACGCAAGGCACACCACAACTTCAAAAATATTCCATGCGGAGTTACTGTTGCAGGCAAGAATATGTATCGCACATATCTGAAAATACGTAAATAAATATGTTTATGTAATGGTCTATAATAAAATTAAAATTAAAAATTCAACGATCACTTCCCTAGCTAAAATATGGGAATAAATACTTTGAAAAACAAATAAGTAATGACTTACTATAACATTGTAAATAGTGTTATAGTATCGCTTCGGAAAAAATAGACTTTCAGAGTATTTAGAGATTACCTCCCCACAATTAAAGCCCCCAGACAGGACGTCAGAACGCATTGCAATAAAAGGCTTATCAACTACAACTTTTCATACAATACATTTTTCATTAATAAATATTGTTTTAAACTTTTCCTCATACATTTAAGAGTCGGATTAATTAGAAACCGCAGATCGTAATTTTTGATATATCTTTTTGCGCATCACATTGAATAACATTCGCTATGGTGGTATTTCGATAACTAACAATTTCACTAATAACTCAGCATTAAACATTTTCGATATATTTATAATTAAATTTATTTTATATCCTTTTCTTGAGAAATGTTTGATTCTCAATATAAATTTCCACCCTACTATTCTTGTCTTTACGAACGATTCCCGGGGTAAAGCAGTTTTTATCTTTACATAAGTAAGATCTCTCGAACTATCTGCATGCTAAATTTCATGTAAATCGATTCAATGGATTAAACGTGAACGGAGATACAGACAATCATGAGTAACTTTTGCATATATGATATTAGTGTGGATAGTAAATTAATATTTCTCTTTTTATATTACGTGTGAAGTCATTATTTCTGTTTTGAAATAGGTATTCATTAGTTATTATTTTATATAATAGAAATTATCTTTAAAATGTATATCAAGTAACTATCAAGATTAGGCTACTATTATTAATTTTTACTACTATTTAGTAATAACAATAATAGCGCCTGAACGAAGTTCAGTGTGGTTTGTGACGTAATCGGAAGCCACGTGAAACATGACAGTGTCTAAACGGCGCCAATTTTAATAAAAAAAATGTTTTTGGTCATTTCCAAGAGTATTTACATTTTTTAATAACTTTTGACGTTATAAAAATAATATAACATAATAAAAATACATGTATAGGCCCTATTTCGGAGTTGAATCGCGCGCCACGTATCATATTTTTAATTTGATATGTGAACATTATAAGTATTCTTATTTGTAGCCAATTAAAACGTAACTAAAGGTTTTCATGTAATTACACAAACCTCACGACTCCAAGCTTGTCGAAGGCTCGCAAGTATTGCGATCTCTCCTCACGCCCGCTCAGTACAACAAAACTTTCCTTTATTTCTTGCTAAAACAAAACATTCTCCTTGTAATGACTTATCCAAGAAACGTCGGCTAGTATTAATTGGGTATTTACCGCTATTCTGTTTGTCTTGGCGTCGATCCGTCCTGACAGGGGGTTTGCATCATCGTAATTCGACGCCTGCCGCCGGATTTCGGGGTCTTCCAGAGTCTAATAAACGAAAACATTAATTATTACGCTACCCTGCTCAGATATTTTGCTATGAATCACCACTAAATTACGCCGTTCATTATTCCAGGCCGGCCATATTAAATGCATGCATCATACCGCGATAATGGGATGACTGATGTCGGGAAACGTGCTCCAACATTGCACCAGCGCACTATATTCAACGTGCAGTAATACGCAATTTGTTGACGTCACCACTGTGTACACCTGAAATTGTTTCGGAGTATTATGAGCATTATGCGTCGTGACAAACGGGTTACATTACGTTGCATAAAAATGATTTACTATTATTCTGTCGCAAATGGAAAACCGTTGTGTCGCGCAATGAAATTGTTACTGAAAATGTAATAACGGACTACAATTTTCTCTCGGAAATAGTTCTGCATATTACTTATCTTTTACAGGCAAAGCTCGCGTCGCGTACATTTGTACAAACCGTTTTAAAAACTGTAAAAGATACGCGTAGGGTTGATACGTAGGAGAGTTCCGCTTACTTTGGGCAAGCCGTATAACATTTCGAAGTCTCCGAAATGAGATCCTGAGGTGACAGTCCCCACAATTTTACAATTGTGATTCAATTTATTACAATGACCCTGTAATGTAAAATATAAATTAGAGTCATACATAGATTGTTTAGTATATATTTTGTGTAATTGCTGTGTATCTTTAACGACAACATGTCAATCTTATGTTGAGTGTTCGTTAATGTCTAAGATATTCGGAATGGGACACCACCGATGAGTTGCCAGATAAAAAAAAGCGGTAAACCCTGTCCTTAATCAAAACATGTAAAAAACTAAACATTTCCAGAGATATTATGTTTGGGAATTTAAATAGGGAAACTAATGTTACCGCCGTGCAAGATCATACCTTTTGTACAATATACATATCTCGACCAATATCCGCTGCGTGCTGTACAATCTCATTATCTGGTAACACTATAGTCCGTGTGTTGGCGGCTACAGTTTGCAAAAAGTCTCTGCTACAGTCCTGCAATAAGAACAAAAACATACGATCAATTTCTTTTTCGATTCCGATTGTTCTATTTAAAAATGGAATCGCATAGTATAAAATGAGTATTTGTTACACGCGATTTTCGATGTATTTTCTACGTCTCAACTTCAATCTCATCATCATTATTATCATCGCAACTCATAAATGTGCCATTGCTGTGAAAGGTTCAAGCGTTCACCACACTGACCCAGAGGGAATTAGCAGACATTACACACCTTTGAGTAAATTTTGAAGGACTCTCCCGCGTTCCCCATTCAATGTTCCACAGAGCGTGGGATAGAAAAAAATCTAAATTTCAAGTGCAGTATCCGAACACCGAAAGTACTCGAAGGTACTACTCGTAGACATTTGGATAAAAATGTACATAAAACACTCAAAATACTATCTTAAGCAACAGTTTCAAACCAGTCTATCAACTGCATTAAGAGTTATGCCGCCAAAGACATACAGGTTAAAGCCATATAGGTTTGTATCATATTGGGTTATATTTTCCTATCTTGAAGTACGATGTTTACCTATAACTAAGTTTTAATACATTTTGATACATATTTCTTTTCATTTTCACTTTTTCGTTATATTGCAGATCATACTGTAACATAACCCAAAAAATAATGAAAAGAGTTTTTTTTATTCAAACTTCAGCAACCCTTTTATCCTTTAAGGGATTTGTATTTGTAAGAACCTTTTTCTTATTTTAGCGCAGAGTTTCTAGTAAAGTATCTCAAACTGAAGATAAGATGGGCGCTGATCCTATCCTTAACGGTTTCACGAAATGGAAATTAGGAATTCAATAACTTTTTCTGGCTGTATGAGCTAATGTAATCTGCTACATGTTCGTGTATCTGTTTGTTTTTGTTATATTCATATTATTGGGATTATTATGACGATGTTAAGTAGTAATAAAAAGAGCCGATATCGAATACTTATCACGAAATGCTTAAGAATTGCTTTTATTAACTGGATCCTATAGTATAACTACTGTTTTAGTTACCTGAAAAAGTGGCGATAACACTAAGGTTTCGATCATTTCAATGGATAAAATTTCCTGTTGAATATTAGAGGACATATCTTTAAAAATCTCTTCATTCGAGACAGCCTTATTGTAATACCTGAAAATGTGAAAATTTACAAAAAACTAAGTGCTTAAGTACGCCCTAAGTTTAAGCTAGTAATTATATCAGTTTTAAATTTTTACCCAAATATATTTTAGGCAGGTGTTCAATAATATATCTTTTTAAGAATTTATCTTTTAAATACACACCATTGTACGCAAAAAAACTTCTTCACTCGAGCTTTTATTCTTCCGCTTACATGATTGACAGTCAGGAAGTAAAATAATTCTCTCATTGATTCCTGTATGAAAAATATACTAAGTTATACAAGTTTATTACATATATTCCTTATTAGTAATACGTAAGAGCATTCATCTTAATGTAATTAAATTAATTAAAACTTTTACTATAATATCTACGTAATCTGATTCGAAGTGTTAAATGACGAAGGAGTTAATTTTACGCTGTAATTTCACTAAACATTTGCACGGTAACCAGGCGTGCGAAGAAATTACCAATAAGATTACTTCATTTTTTACACTCTAGGAAAGTACAAATTATATTGGCGAGTTATTTACTCTTTCATCCCCTCTCTACCTCGTACATTACTGATGAAGTATCAGTCTGTGTACGTTCACACGGTGATTATACCGTGTTTTGTTTAGGTATGCGGTCGATATTTTTTTTTTGGGTTTCATACACTTTCTGTTGTCATTGCGGTCGAATGTCGTATACAAAAATATGCTTCCAGCGTAAGACGACACTATAGCCCAATTGGTAATTATTCTGTTGTTAATTGCGAGTTTATAAGTTAAATTCTCAACAGAAAAATATTACTATTTGTAACAAAGGTTATGTAAAGACGCAAGAAAGAATTTTACTGATATTTTTATAAAAACTAACATGTAATCTAAAGCAAAAATACACATAAAATCCAGATGAAGGAAGTCTGGAAGTACGTACCTTGAATCTCAATTTCCGTCGGGTGGAAAGTAAGTAGAGGCTGCAAACTTTAGCCACGTAGAAACAGATCAGGTACGCCCCCAGAGTGAAGAGGAGGACGACCTACCGATTGACATTTCACTAAATGACACAGCAATCTACTTTGAAGGTAAATATTTTCATTAAATTCAATGCTACTGAAGTGAAGTTAATAAAATTGTTGGGCGCAGGCCAAAAAAATGTTATTGCTTTTGTCGCAGTTGACTATTCACCCTGTATTGTCAATATCTAAATGCTGTAAGGAAATTTGTTGATTTTTTTGGAAACACTGATTTATAGGGTAAATGTAGATTTTGGAGATTAACTTTCCGAGGGTAGTACAAAAATTGTAATTTTTTTTTTCAATTTATTACACTTTGTTACAAGTTATGCGAATATAATGAATGATATATTATAATGCCCGTATCCTATCCTCCTTTTCTTGTAGTTTCTATTGGAACAAGAATTTCCTTTCCCATATTTACAAATAATAATATCAATTGTTATTCGTATTAATAAGTCTTTTCGTAAATATTTCATATTCGTCTTATATATACATCTTACCTTTCTTCGAATAGTTCTACTTTAATTTAACAGACGTTGTCAATAATTTATCCATACATTATCTATGGATAAGTTAGTAGGTCAATCAAGTACCGTAATAAATAACAAGTACTTATTACTGTAATGAAGAGGTGGTGACAGACTACTAGTCTGACAGCTAGATAACCAAAATTGAATAATATATATGGTAAATTAAGAACATAACAATATCAAATATTGTTTTAACAATATTCAAGCATTAAATATAAAAATACCGCGCTTAAAGAGAGACAGATGTTAAAGGAACAAAAATACTTATTACTTAACACTTCTTCGTAGTCGCTATTGTCAGAACCTTCCTTGTGCATCGATATAGGGGATTGTAAGTATTTAAAACTTACCAACGATAGGTCTTTAGTTCCAGGTGCCAGGTCTGACATCCCCGTCCCAGTGAAAAGAGATGTGCCAAAACATAGCGAAGATATTGCCGGCCGCTCGTGCATAGCATCGTTAGTGACAAATACCTTCGTCTCCCAGTAAATCAGCTGTGCCATCCACGAATTCTGCAGAATTTATTACCTAGCTCATAGCGGCTTTAAGGATAAGCTAGATTACCTGAACTTAACTTTATTTAAGGGCTTTTTAAATTTTGGAGAATAAAGGATCCATAAGATCAAAAAAGGAAGAAAGAAGCCGTTTAGAAACACGGATGCGGCATGAATGGTGAAAGGAACTCCTAAGGACTAACGTGTGTACCAAGCTCTGTACATCTCGAGTTTAAGCTCATTCTGTTAAAGAGTGTCGTGGAGAGGTTCCTGATATCTAAGGGCAGTTAGACCATCAGGCAATCGTATGGTCTTTGTTGGCTAATTACATAAAAAATACCGTTTAATAATAATATTTTAAAAGAAATCAATAAACTCCGCCAGGAGAGAGGTTAGAGGATGCCAGGAGCATACTCCACCACTGCACAAAACTGCTTTCTAAATGTAACAACCCGAGCTGACGGCTTCACGTGCTCCCTAATGCAAGGAAATGCCAAAGATTTTTTTACCACTAAGTATCCATCTAAGTGCCGCTCGCGCTGTTTGTTACTGGACTCTCTTAAGATCAGCAAAGTTGATTGATCCCTGGAATATGAACGGTTCATATTTTTACTTTCATAAAATATTTGGTATCAACTCACCTCTCGACAGAGCTTCCTCGGACACGCGTAAATGTATAAAAGGCAACCAAACCAATAGCAATATATTATAAAAACTACGGAATATTTAATGAGGCACAGGAACTGAAACAAATGAATAAATATTATATCCCGTTGAAGTCTCAGATTAGGAAAACCATTTTTTGTGCATCTATTCTACTTTAGAAGTCCACTGTTAAACATAAAGGTACTTCATTTAATTTTAGTCAAAACTAGAACTTTTTTAAACGAAATAAATAAACACTATCACACTCACACCCGTACTAGGAACTGCTAAGGTGGTCGTGGATAATTATAGTACTGAATTATTATCCACGACTCGAGAATAAGTATTTATCTTTTCCATAAGTACCTGCCCTGGCCGTTGTCATTTTCAAAATAAGTAAATAAAATGATATATATTACAATACGTACTTTAAAATTGCTGTGGAAATTCCGTTCCCATTTATTAAAGTAGTCCCAAATATGCCATACTTGAAGAACGGGTGTCATAACTATCAACTGGCTTATGAGTGTCTCTCCATTCGGATCTAAAGTATCCGTAAAAATATGAACAGGAGACACCGACATAAGATCTAGATAAAAACCCAAAGAAGCCATTTTCTCCTCAGCTATTTCACGCACTGTTTCTTTCCGAATGTTCTGTAAGTCAAAAGAACTTGTAACATTAGTCGTGGAGTCGGAAACTTAGGAACTCAAGAGGCATATAAATTGCTGTTATATTATTAAACAGATTATAAATCTTGGTGCAAAAGGCAAACACGTTAGGAGGTACTTTTCTTGATCGCATTAATTATTTCTAGAATATAAATAAATAAGTGTCCACAGTTACTTAAACATGATTTTTATAGTTATACAGATGGGTTACGGAAACTGAGTATTTTTGAACGTCGGCTGTAATGCCTGCCGTCCGCCGATGTACCTGGCGGCTTTTAAAGCCTCAAGAAGCCTCAAGGTTTGCCGCACAAATAAGCGGCGGGTATAGCCGGATTTAGCGGGATATTTCGCGGTCAGCATTTAAAGTCAAAGTCAGTTCTCACGGCATAAGCCGCTGAACCGATTTACCGGTATACAGACCAGTGTGGCAGAAACATGTCGGTTGTGGCAGCTCAAGCCTTAAAGGATTTGGGCGGCATAATTTGGCATTAGGACATGCTCTGCTGCTCATTAGAGTGGATGCCAGAGTAAAGCCAATTTCCACACGACCACGATTGTCACCTTTCTTTAAACTAATCTATCGCGCATGAAGAATATACGTACCTTATCCACGATAGCTGTAGTAAGCTGGATGTAGATGTTAAGTAGGAGAAACGACATCATGAGTATGTCAAATACTTTCTCCCAATCCGATTTAACATTTTCAATAGCAACGTGTGGTGATATTATACACACATAGATGACTGTTATAAAATGTATCACATCGAATGTGTTGGTCTGAAAGCATAAATACCTATATGTATTTTTATGCGAGGCTAAAGGTTAATTAATAAATAAAATGAAATGTATTTTGAGTGATTGAAATGTAATTTAGTGAAATTACTCTTCAACGGACGAAGCCGTGGGCGGTTTACTTATAAAAAAGAATGAAAATTCGAGTCCTGCTCGTTTGAGATCACCTTTCAAATGATTGCAATAATTATAAACTATTTTCGTGTGAAACCTTTTTGAATAATATAATTATTAATTTGATAAAAATTAAACGCTGTTGTATATTTCAAAATCGTATCACTTTCATTATTCATTTTCAATTATGAATAATCATACCTACTCGCAGTATCATATAGCAAATCGACTTACCTACTTTATTCTAATTTACGGCATGAATAAAATAATTTTAACCTATGTACTAAAACATTTACTGATGAGTCAGTTAATCACGAAATGCTTTTACGTTCTTCAAACTTTCACCTAATTCAGTTGTTCGATATCTTACGTATTGAATAATATATTTGTTAGTGGAGTTTGTAATAAAGGTAAAGTTGTCTGAACTTTGTCCTACTATAAGTTTCGAGTATCGAAAAACTTTTAGTTCGCAGATCTTTTGGTATTTCGTATGACAATAACTTCCTTAGGTAGTCACCGGTTTTTGGCCTAGCAAACTATTTACTAAACATTTGAAAAGTTGAGTGTTAAAATAAAAGAAGTATTGGAAAAGAAAAGAAGATCATGACTGTTACAGACTCTACGAAGAAACTTGAATTTAAACTGCCGCTTATATATTCGATGTGGTTTTATTTACATTAAGCACCAGTACATGGGTGAATTAACAAAACATTAACAATAAACTCAACTCAGGGTTTTCCCAATGAAGTCTCGTTTAAATCTGCGTCAGACATATTTATAAGACGACCGACCGCCGCGGATCAAATGTCAAACCTCAGTGACTTGTCCATCAATGACATATGTCAACGAGCAGTTGACATACACAGCGATACAAAGTAACGATCACGTTACAGGATATATATATATGTATTTAGTATATAATATTACGTATTGGGGAAGATTTCCTACAAACTTATTTTTATAGTATTATAAGGGAAATTATAAGTGGTAGACTATATATTCAATCCACACAAAAATTCGTATCGTAACACACTCTGTGGCGAAGTGAAATATCGATGTACTTGATTGCTTGAATATGTGTAAAAAAATATTTGAAATAATTAGTCACATACGAAGCTCGTATTTGGTTCCAAAATCCATGGGAAGTTAGACCGGAGGCACACTCTCGGCGCTTCGACGGTCGTAACGTTTGCCGACATGTGGTACAGCTCTAGGTAATCCCTCGTAAATTTCCTTTGACGTATATTGTTTTCGTCTAAAACCAAATAACCAGTTTATAGGTACGTATATGACCGAGTCCCATTCCAATTTCGCTACGGTTCGTAAAATCTGCAGCTATAAAATAATATCACATGTGATAAATTCTTCTTCATTATTATAGGTCTAATGTAGTTGACAGGAACTGTATTAATGATATATATCTAGTATATTATATATGATGGAAGATTGACTCTGCAACATTTTCATAAGAATTCTATAAATAAATAAATAAACGCTAACACTGGGGGTATGAGTATACCCTCGCAGTAGGATTCCCTGTG
>DWPA01005811.1:0-11482 GCA_018251375.1 Calpodes ethlius
ATATGGGTCAGTATAAATGTGCCTTCCTTGTAGCTCAAAATAACAAAATGTATACCGTTCGATAGTTTAGGACAGTATCAAAATTCCAAAGTATCAATGAGACGCGACCGAATGGAGCGGTACAAAAACAGAGCAACGTTAGCGCGCGATGCTACGCCGATGTTCCAACTCTAGCAAATACAAAACACACGTGAAATAGCCATGCAATAAATATTTCATCAAACGCGTTCAGATATTGAGGATAACGGCTGCTTTAAATCGTAAATCGAAGTGAATAGCAAAATAAAAATTTATTTGTTGCGCAGACTTGTTGTGAAACTCCCACGTTACTCCGATCGGATTGCTTTTAAAGTAATATTTTAAATATGTTTTCGTTTCGAACGCTCAATGATACTACGGTTACTGTTTAAAGCCCAGTTTATTATTTGTGTCACGTGTCGTAACTGAATCAGGCCCGTTCATTTTATCATTTACGTACGATATAGTTACATAATATATATGAATGACTCAGGCTTGATATATTCGTCAGGACAAATACAAGGTTAACAAGAGATAGAGTTATTTTTTAAATATTTAATTTTTAAATAGAGTTTTGTAGATATAACGAAAAATCGAAAACTCGGTCAGTCCGTCTGTCGACCCTTTCTGTTTGTGGACCGGATTTCTACCAGATCAACTAAATTCTGAATCCAAAGACTTTTATATGCAGGTAAATTTAGAGTCGTATAATAAGTCTTAAATGTTTGTGATATCGTATTTGTATGCTTCTATTTCTGAGGCTACAATCAGTCGTATCTTAAACTAACAACCGCTTTCCTGTTGCGTGAGGTGACGTGCTTACTGAAATGTAGGCATCATAGCTACACTGTTTGATGTCGTTACATCCATGCAACTAGACCGGCATATTGTGAATATGTATACCAAAATAAAATATACTTAACTCTAAAATAAGAAACACTATCATACAACCAGACATGTTATAGAATTATTTATTCTCCACAACGAACCCATCGCTGTGAGCTATTTTATTTATGTAGAAGCTCTCCACTATTTTAATCAATCCGAATAGCAACTGGCATGTTGCAGGTAATTCGTTGGGTCCGTTCCCTGAGGTGGAGTTTACTCCTAAGCAGATTCGAGACAGACGAAATATTATTATCGTCGAGAAGAACCGCCGAATTCTGCTTTAATCTGGAAAAAGGACGTGTTTTGTTTATAAACCGTAATAATGTCGGCAGCTCCGGCCGGGCCGCTGAATTTTAACGAATGAGCTGTCGCCATAAAAATATTATTCGTGACTCGTCCTAATGTAATAGATTAAAGTGCGAGATACACCAGGAAATACGGCGATACAGAGGATTACGGTGTTCACTTCTACAAAACATGTTTTGTCCCTGATATAGTATACTACGTTTATTGTGTGCGAGTGTACTCATATGACAGTTGTAACCGCCAACTGTGTTTCTATATCTTACGAAAGATAAGGTATATTACGATGGTAAATTTCTGTATAACTTTATATAGAAGCTGGTCTGTAATTATTAACGTCAAGTTTATCACCTATTTTGGAGAGTGGTGTATCAGGTTAACAAATATAACACTGGGTAAGATTTTTGATAAAATCATACTAAATTAAATGTTCTGTAATCTGAACTTACCAACTTCGATCAATAAATTGCTACATCCTGTATAATATGGTTTTACAACCGGTTGGTATATAGCGGATATTTATAAAGCCCTAAAAGTATCAGAGATTGCTAAATATTTAATGTATTCCGATTCCTGAGAATTATAAATATTTGACAATACACAGCACTAACAATGAGGAAAAAATATATATAGAATTTTGCCTAATTGCAGCTTGTTTGTCATAAAATAAAAAAGATTAGGCATAGCTTACTTTTACCGAAAAAGCACATCTTATTTCTGTGGAAAGATCCCTTATGTTGCTATTATGATTCCCTCTATAATACAGAGGTAACGTTTATGATATTGCATGTAAAAAGCCACGATATTATTGCATTCTATGCGATGCTGCGGCGGACCACTAGTGCCAAATGAAATCGTAGTCGTAGAGTTGCTACGAGATGGCCGTAGAGGCGCTACGAGCGTAGCTAATACTATACCTGGCCCTTGCTCTTTATACAAGTTGGGCGGTGTGTGTACGTAGGTGTTATTGATTGAAATAAATTAAAGTTATATCCTAGTGGTTTAAACTATAGTTTCCTGCTTGGTAAATATCAAATGAAAATAGCAGTTATAGCCTAGTGGTTCGAATGTTGGTTTCCAGAACACAGGGCCGTGAGTTCCAATCCTACACGCGCCTCTAATTTTAAAAGTTATGTGCGTATTACTAGTTAATTATCATTTGCTTCGGTAAAGGAAAACATCGTGAAAAAACCTGCACACCCGAGAGTTCACCATAATGTTCTCGAGGGTGTGTGAAGTCTAATCCACACTTTGCCAGCTTGGTGGACTATGGTCTGTACCCCTCACATTATGTAAGGGAGACCCAAGCCCAGCAATGGGACTATTATGGGTTGTGATGAAATATCTAAGGACGTAATTATATGTGAAATCTGGCACTTCGAACACAGCCAGCGAACACAGTTAAACACAATACAACTTACAGTATTCTTTCATTTTAAATATATTAATTTCAAATTTATGGTTTGCAAATATATTTCTTGCTTGGGATAGGAATGTTAGACCGCCTTATTTTCTTACTTTTTTATTTTAAGTTGTTTTAAGTGTTTTTTTTAAGATTTGCCATGCAATAAACGTTCTTCCTGCAACTAAACTAATTTTAATTTTCACTTAATATATGCACTTTATGTGATGTTCATGGGCCGTTAATATATATTATGTTTACAGCCAAATGAATCCGCGGTGGGTGCTATAACCTTATATTTATTCATGATTCATGCTCGTTAAATCCTGTTTGTATAGTCAACAAAGGAGACTACTGGTCTATCGGGTCGAACGACGTGTACACCTACATAACACTATTGTATATGTGATTGTTTACACGCGGTCTTATTCGTTCGATGCAAGCCTGTTAACCTTGTTTAATTTTCACTGAGTAATCGATTGGTTTCAACGTTTAAATGAATGGTGATTTTAATTGCTTTCAGATAACCCATTTTTTCCGTCGTAGTAAAAATTATATTCATATAGGCGTCCATTGATTAGCGACAACTGTGCACGGTCATGTTTTCACAGTATTTGGCAAATTTTGCGATGATGTAGTATGTTAGCGTTGTAATATCAACGTCAACATTGTTCAACGCGTTATAAGTTAAACAGACGCAACGCTTCGATATCCTTTACGCTCAGTCGTAGATTGTAACAATATAGCTTCAAAGCTTTAACCAATATAAAACAACTCATCGTTCGAGCGGTACTAAACGCGTGGAACATTTATTTGTTCAATTTAGCGGCTCAGCGCTTCAGATATTTTTTTATCGATACAGTATGGAAGCTTAGAATCCGAGAAAGCGTATCTAATTTTTCTAGACTTTAAAATTGTACGATTTCTTTTATTCTTGATTTTTTTTTATGCTTTGAAAGAGCTCAGGTTACGTGCGTGAACAGTTTTATTGTAAAATAACCGTTCAATTGTAAGTCGAATGAAAATGAACGTAGGGATCCATAATTGTAAATCGTTAGACTATTGAGTCTTAACTTGGAAACCTTGAATCGCCGTGAATTTTTTTTTCTAAATTTCATATATGTATATACTACCTCTGTAAATTTTTTTCACGATTCAAATATTAACCATTTCGCTAGCAGACGATGGGAAATATTTAATTCTGACAAGATTAATACTTTAAAGGTTAATATTTTGCATACGGATTACTGAATCGGAGAACAATCTTCGTAGGCTTATAATATTTTGTCAGAACTTTTCATACTATGTGAATATTTGTAATTTACAGTTTTCTAGTATTAAAGGTCTCAGCGCTATACTGCGTACGAACGGACAGACGTGACAAAATTATGAATTGATATTTTGACTTCGGAACCTTTCAAACTATTTTTTCATAAACACAATATGCAGCTTATTCAAGTGTTTTTTAATTTTTTGGTATACAATATTGACAGTGAACTTCCTCGGCGTTGCTTGTTATGACGATCAGGGCCTCTCGGAGTCAATCCACCTGCCGTTATTTTATCCCTTGTTACTAACACTAGTAACACTAAAGTGAACACGCATACTGCGGATGTAGATATAAATGTATAAATGTAGATTATAACCTGTGAGGTAGTTTTATATTTCTGATCGTACTAACCACCGATCGTTACCTACCAGATTGTAGCAGGGTAGTAATGACCCTCGTTTCTCGTCGATCTACTACTTAGCAGGGGGGGGGGGTTGCGGAATCCCGTCCATTGTTCAGCGTCAACGCAAAATTACAATCGAAATTCAATAAACAAGTATTTGCGTTATTGTTTCCAAATTCAATACCGTTATCGCATTTCCAACATACTGTCGGTGGCGGCCGCGAGGAAACAATGTGCGCTCCGAACGCAACTTTCGCTCCTAATAAATCTGTTCACGCGCAAATCTATTCGAATTGAATTGTTAATTTATAATATTAATATTATATTGTATAATTATTATCAGGAACATTACGTTTTGTGCGCTTAAATAACATTTTAATACAATGTTGATGATAGATAGAATAGTAAATTATCGCGTGTAACTTAGTACTGATTTAACTAGCGTTAGTACAAGTAATCAGGTCAGTTTGTGCAACTTCTGGACCAGTAGATGAGTGGTGAGGGGAACTGTAGAATATTAATCGGCAGTAACAGTTAATTATATAGTTAAAAGAAAAAAATACAAATAAAAAATAATAATGTGGCTATGGCTTTCTCACCTTACATTTGTTATTTTATTATCAATTAGAACAGAATGTTTTGACCAACCCAAATGTAATAAATTCTTATAAGTTATATTATAACTGACGACACTTAAATGTAGCCTTCTAAAGATAACGACCGAGTTTGAGCATGTACCGTGCCTCTCGGAGCACGGAGCCGCTGTTAAAAATTGATCTCGATAATGTGCGCTTCGAATCCAATAAATTGTATGGTATTGGTGAAGTTGTTATTTATGTCACACCCGCCGCCAGGTAGTGCCCATTCGTATCAAAACAGCCCGTGTAGTCGCTTCCAGCGGACCTCGTGTCAATATAATAAACGCGGAACACAATAACGTAACAGAATAAATAAAACAACTTTATAAATGATCATTCTGGAAATCCAATTTAATCCATTTCCGCTGAGTGCTGTAAACAGTGTGCAAACAAAACAATTCGTTTTCATTGGAGTGGCGCTGATAACGTTCCGAGCTGGGTGTTTGTTGTTACGCGCTGTCACGCATCTCGCTTGGCCGCGTCACGCCGCGTCACGCCGCGTCACCATGCGTCACGTATCACGTACTAAATAATATTGTGATTTTCACTCATAAAATGTGTACTTCAAGTGCCACTATCATGAACGGGACATTACGTTACGCAAATCGCGACCGTACGTACGGGTATGCGTTTTTAATGGTTCCGTAGACAAAACGGACCCCTTATAGTTTCATCATGTCCGTCCGTCTGCAACGTAGCGCAGACATCCTTAGAACTAGAAATCTGTAATATGGCATGCGTTTAAACATTTATCAATACTGACAAAGTCGTAGAATACAATATTTTTAGAATACATCTCCTACACGTATAGCGAAGAAGATTATTTTTTTTTACGTTTTTAACCCCTAGGGTGGGATCTAGTGGGGTTGCACACGAGACAAAATTCACGCAAATGACATATAATTATAATGAACTTACAGGAAAACTATCATAGTGTTATAGAGTAAAAGTCAATTTACCCTCGAATACGGCATCGCGACGATATCGAAATCTCCAACATTGCACGTGGCCCGGCACGCGCTTGGCCGATTTTATTAGAATTATCCAATTTCATAATATTATTCGTATCGTTGTTGTTCCACTCCGTGCACGTGTACATTACGACTTCAGAGGATACCTCGCCGCAAGGAAAAGAATGCATTCCCGTTATGACTTTGGTAACGTTATACGATATTATGAAATGTTGTATCATACAGCTACATCACGTATACGCGTGGCTTACATTTAATGTAAATACCTTCTACTTTTATCATAAAAATGTACACTGAGCCCCACAAATATCTGTATTTCGTCTTCTTGTTTCATGATTATATTGTATTACTTTTTTGCTTGTTACATATATTTTTATAATAGTTATAAATGCACTTTCGTAAGGGACATGCCGCCATCTTCAACAGTGATAAAACGGTTCACATTTTGATCTTTTATTTTAAAAACTTATCGAATTTTGTAAAAGCTTTTCTTTGAAGGAAAATCTCGAGAGGAAATCTACGCCCTACAAATCTATACACAAAATTAACAGGCAATGTTTGTAATACGATTTTACTTTTGACTGTTTATTTTCTCATGCTTAACGTGAGTTACTACTGAACTAGTTACAAGCTAGCCACAATTTCGAACATGACTTAAGTTTGCTCCCAGCGTAACATGCTCTACATAGTATCTTATATCCTATATACTTTACACATAGCGTAATGACAGATTCGGGAAGACGAGGACCTATCCCAGTAGTGGGCTAAGTTGGCACACCTTGTAACTACACATTTTCGCAAACACTTGGTATTTCTCGGTAGCGTGTCGGCGTGCGGCTCACGTTCGATTTTATCGTGAGTATTGTTTTATAAAAAGTTAACTGTACTTTGCGCCAATATAGAAGTGTACGATCGCAGTCAACCTCGGCCATTACAGTGACAGAGAATGCAGCACGTGTTTAAATATTTATGAAGCGCACAAGAAAAACTCTAATACATTTTTATTTCCGTTCGTCCGTCGCTCCCGCGCCGACATTATTTAAATACTAAGCTCATTATCCACACGCGAAGTTTACCTTTATATTTTTATTTCGGACAATGAAAAATTGCTATTTTATACACACTAAAAACATGTGTGGACTAACATCACTACTTGCGTGAGGTTTGTACAAACTTGTGGAGGTTTTTACACTGTATCCTGAAATTATGTTCGAGATCTCTCATTAGCCCGAATTGAATTACCGAATATTCGACAAACCAAACACGCCACATGCCTACATGTCGATTCTGAGGCAGCGACGTAAGAAAAATATTTGAATGTCAGTAAACATTATTGAAAATACACAATGTTTAAATTATATAATATACAAAGCGGCTGAAAATCGCTAAGATAACGATATATTTATAGCAACATTAGATTAATAGCTAGAATTTATAAATAAGTCCGAAGGTTCACGAAATTGAACGTATTAAAACAATTTCAGTGTTACTTAAGAAAGTTGTACCTTAAATAGGAGAAGCAAAATACGACAAATATATTAAGATTCTAAACGATTACACAACAAAGATGTGTCGTCTACTGTCTGTTGACCTAAATAAATAAAATAAATAAATAAAAAATATCCAAAAGTATATTGAATTTAATATAAGACGGTATGAGAATCAGGAGCGGTGGGCCCCCGGGTGCGATGTACCTGGAAATTATGAACCGACCGACAACTCGTCTTCAACAGAGCGCCCCGCGGAGACTGGCCGCCACCAGCTACCGCCTACCGCCACTGCCGCTGAGTGAATTACAAGAGGAGCTCGCCTTCGAAACAATTCACATGTTTTTCAGTTACAAATATATACTATCAAGCAGTTAAAGTTTTTGCAGGTTTCAACGCTACAACTCATACAAGACATAAAACGATTTAAGATAGTCGTCTTCGGATACTTCTAGATTTTTCGATATCGTATTCTTTCATCAAAATATGAAATACTGTCCTGTTCAGTAGCACAGGGAGTGTTTAGAGGAAGAAATACGCCCTCCTAACAAGACGGCAAAACGTTATCTACGCCACAATGAGCGAAAGTTTTGTAAAAATTAAAACTTACTACGGGCTTCATATTCTTCTCAGTGTAACTTTTGATATATTTTTGTCTCCACGGAGCGACAGACATAAAAATACAGGGCATGCTGATAACAAGCGCCTCCGTCTTTTGTCTTCGTTGTTTTACGTGAACGCTCACGCGGTTGATATGAAATTATTGATTATTGTCATCATCGAGTCCTTACACTGCTACTATAATTGGATTTAAACATTAAAAACGTAGTTGATACAAATTTAACCAATAGTGCACGTTAGTTCATCGCCATGAGTTTGAGTCCTTATGTGCACAATGATTAGATCATTTATACACACTCTCGTCAAAAGCCAACCAGTGTTAGAGTTAGTAAAAGAATTTCGCGTCAAAATATACGTACAAAAATAATTAAATCAAATGTTTGTCTGTTCACATCTGAGGTAGCAATAGCATACGTTTTGTATGTGAAATGTCGCTACGATATTTTACACCAAATGACAGTGTCGCTGCGTTGTCCCCGCGACACCGTACCAACATCGCATACACGACCGACTATCACAGTGACGTCGCACACTTGGACTCCTAATTATCGCACGTGTTATTGAAACGATGCATTTTCACACAAGTTTACGTCTACCGATGTCGTCGTACGATACTTTATCGCATCTTTATCGCACATGAAAACAATTACTAAAGCTGGATTCACTAAACGACTATGTGATGACAAAATATATGTGACATGTGTATAAAATTGCAAAAATTGTTCATATGGCGTTCGTGCGTGCATGATATGTGTAAGAAACTATCCGCGTAGTCGCCGTGTCAACGCAGCGTGACTGTCGCAACTCGCGGCAGGTGCGGCATGTGTGCGGCCACACCATCGCACCGAACAGCGAAAAAAGCGCTGTACGTATGTTAAGTGCAACGTTACGTAACCGCTGCAACGCCCGCGAATAGCGCTACGGTAGCACATACTAGCTGCCTCAGCGTTGTTTAAATTTGAACATTTTGTTCGTCATTCGTTCGTAATAACGTTTCTCTATATGTTTGTACACCGAGCAGTTTTTAAACGAACTTTAAAATTGGAATACGGTTTCAAACCCAATGGAAATCGGTTATCATATTATGTTTTTATTTCTTTCGCATATCAGAAGAACCAAAGAAAAGAGAACGGTCTGTAATTACTGGTGCGCTAAGAAAGGTCCCGACTACCTATTACATAAAAGATTAACCCGTCCACGGACCTTCAGAAGCCTACACGGTAGACCTAATTGGCGCAACTCGACCGGTCCTAGGCCTTTTGAATGCTCCATTTATCGAGTTGTGAACGATCCCTCCTTAACTCGGTGAACTCTCTCGGAAACGTGTACCCGTCCAAGTATTTCATCGTTACGATAAAAGAAAATCGCTTATGAAATATAAAATTGATGAGTTGGCCGTCCGCTGGGAGCGCTTCTAACTGCAAACATCATTCGCATTCGGTTCACCTGAATGGCCGGATATTAATAAAATTATGATGTTAATAAATTTGATTGTGGTCGTTACCTCATTTATGTGTTGCCAGTTTAACCACTGCGGCTCCGGTCACTTTCGAAGCGTCGGAAATTATGAGTGTTGTATGTATAATTGAATAAATTGAAGGTATTTTAATATATCGCGCGAACGGTTTCCAACGATCCGATGGATTAAATTAAGTATTCCAAGAGGTCGATTAATTTACCGCTATGTTTTAAGAGTGAACATTATTTCACAACCAGTATTAAATCTCCGCAGCTGGAAATTTTCCTTCGATTAATATGAAATTGATGCACTGTCCGATTTTAACCTCAATACTTAATATAAAAATGTAGAAATAGATGTACTACGATCAGTTTCAGACAAACCTTACCACATGTAGAAATAGAACAATACGTAGAAGACGGAGAAATAACATGAGGTAAGGTGCAACAGAATATAAAATAATGTAAAATGAATAACATTAGGCGGATTTTTATTATACCAATAATTTAAATTGAAATATAACAATAAGTGATGGAAAATTATCGCAATAAAGAGAAGAGGCAAATAGGAGGAAACTAATTAAATCTGGAGATAATTATTTTGTTTTTACTGTATTTTTTAAATAAATTGAAGAGCATTCCATTAATTAAGTTCCACTTTTGTTAATTAGTAGTTTTTTTTGTTTATTATTGTTATAATTAGAGAATAATATTTGATAGCATTACATACAGACTCGTGATGTTTGTGCTACAACCAACAAACGGGTTCACTGACAGCGAGAGCTAACCCTTACGCTCGGTACAAGGACTTCACAGCGCGCAACGAAGGAGGTTGGCACATAAGTGGGAAACCGTAGAGTTCAAACTCCGTACAAGGTGTTCCATATAATGCTCACTTCTAAATTAGCTGTTAATAAACTCACTAACATGCGGTGGTTCTGAAATCATGCTCTGATGTTTCCAGGTGACGTGGCATATAAAACATTAGCGTTCTGGAAGAAAACATAATAATGCCTCGGCCTTGCTCGTCACCTTTGTCCGACGTTCACAAATAAAGCGTCATGCCATACTCGTACGGTATCGTCGCACCATATTACGACGGACCAAAAGTAAGCGACATGCGTGACGTATTAATGCCACCAAAACGTACGGATACCAGGGCAAAAGGGGGAACATAACGAAACGGTCTATATTTTCTTACCTTAATAATTACAAGTATACATATATTCTCTTACCTTAATACGATCAGTGTTAAATGAACTGAATATCATAATTTAGCTCATATAGTCATCTCGGTGTTGTGTCCTTGAGTTAGCGTCCTAGCCAGACAGGGTGGCTGGGGAGGGCCGCTTTCGTTTGTTTATAAAGTTTATTAAGATCAAACGATTTAAACAGAGCTAAAACTAACTTAGAAAATACTTATATCTAAAAATAACTAATAATATGAACAATAACTGATAACGTGAAAAAGTAAACAAAAGTTCAGCATGTCAGCTTCAGTCATGTATGACCTGGCAAAAAAGGGAAATCGCCGCTATCGTTGGAAGGAAGGGGTTGTTGGCCACGCGCAACAAACCTCCACCTCTGCCTATGTTTATAAAAATATTTAGAAGGAAATTAATCTCGTTTTGTTTCAACACTGTGACTAGCCAACATAAACGTTTCACGTTAAAATCGACAGCTTTGTGCGCCGACATAGCTCAACCAGATATTTTTTTATTGCGTCCATGTATATCTTCACAAAAACTTTTAGGGCTCATCGACTACACGTAAAGCGAGTATTAATATTTTTCTGACTACAAAATAGCGTGGGGTACCTTTGGATATTTATTTCAAAAATATTATGGATTTACCAAGACCAATTTTCGATTTCGGACACCTTTTGTGAAATATTAAACGTTAAAATGCGTGCCTGCTAAGTGGTTCGTGTAGGACCGACGACATCACAGTTAGATAGAATTTGCTTTTTGACGAATTACGATACGCATTCGGCTATTTATGAGGTGAGTGGCCGTAGGAGCAT
>DWPA01005812.1:0-11482 GCA_018251375.1 Calpodes ethlius
ACAGGATGTCCGTGAAAAAGGTAGGGTTTTCAATTTAATTTGACAAAAAAGTACTAAAAATAAAAATCAATAACTAAAATTCTGTTTTTATACGTGCATTTAAAGGAAAGTTTACGAGACTAATTAATGTCATCCTTACAACACTCCTTTAGTACACTGAAAAAGATCCGATTATAACTCCTGTATTTACGAATTACATCATGGAGGTCTCACAATGCTCGTGAAGGCATTATGGGCATTAAAACCATTTCATGAACAATACCTACTTGAGTGAAATCCACCACAATGCATTTGTCAAAATAGACACTTAAGTAAAGTAACAATCTAGCTATTTTACGGAACGCATAGGTCTGGTTCATATCCAAATAAAAATAGGGGAATGTTGTTGTTCCCAATTCCTATCTTTGTTTTTTGAATTCACAGATGAAATAAATGACTTGACATAAAGAGCGCACTGAGAAATAGCTTACTTTGCATAGCATTACTGCATTACAGAAGCAAGCATTTGTATCTATTGTACTTTTTACATTAATTAATTTGACACCTTAATTCTACAACTGGACATCCTGTAGATACATACCTGGCTATTATTAGAGGAAATTTATGATTGTCTCAATGATTGTACATATCTACACTTGATTGCCTGATAACAGGCCTTTGTGTGCAAATTGAAACAAAGAATAGTGACATCATTTGGCAATGTTTTGAAAATTCACGTCTGCCAAAATATTGAAACACGATATCAACTCTGATATGTGGTTATTTGTGTGCTTAATAGTTTTTTTTTATTTATCTTTCACACCTCACTGCCCACGAAGCAATATTCGTCAGATCGTGATTATTTCTGCCTAGTGATCTCTGCCAGATAATTGGGGGTCAAATTCAATACAGAAATGCCCTTGTTGCAACTGAAAATGATCTCAGAACGTCAACCTTGTGGATTTTGTCAAAAAATTTAATTTTACAATAAAACAATCAAAATTTTGTAAGCTTTAGGAAATTATTTATATGTTATTGTTGATTTAAACTTAGGTGGTACTCAGAATACTTAGGTGATAATGAAATAAAATGTTTGTGTGCAAATTTAGTCGAAATATAATAGATGTTAAGATAAGCCATTTGACGCCTAAAATGTGTTTGTTTATTATGACTTATGCAGCGACTCCGACTCTAGTGAGCGATCCTGTATAATCTGTGATCTAGCCTACCGCTTTCGTTTAACAATTTCAATTTGTACCTACCTATTTTTCACTTCTCGTTTCCGATTTTTTGTTTGGTATAATTAATATAACAATGTAGTTATTGTCCAAGGAAAATAGCAATCCTCCTTGCATTTAGATGCAATGTTGTTTAAGACTATTTACTTCAAACCACCCACCGTGCGAATCTAAATCGATAATTCATAAAAGTAGTAGTAATATATCGATCTAAAGCCTCTTGGCTGTTTCGTATTTACCTTGTAATTGTTGTCAACTTGTCCACAAATCACAATCACTCTAAATTTTACTTAATTTCGTTGGTTGTGTCGGAAAATTGTCCCATTTTGTAATGTATTTTTTTTAATTAGTGCTGGACGTGATCAAACCGCTGCCAGCTTTGTTAATTGTTGACCTAACAGTTTGGGAAGGTCGATTTCATTTAGAATTCGCGCACGCGAAGTATTCGGTTGTGGCTCCCGTAAAGACGTACGCTTCGCCACGCGTGGAGATCGAAACTAGTAATGTTTTGTATTGGATTACTGACGGTGCATGAATTGCGAGCGACACCGTTGTTTTGTCCGACAATTCAGTCCAGCTCCAACAGACAGTTTAGTCACACTGGTGTTGTTAAACTTGACACAAGCAAAGCTAAATCCGTAGGTAAGCAGATAGGGAATTACTACTAACTGCCTTATTTTACAAAGCTATTGTATGTTTTTTTGTTTTTATATATTTTAATCCAACAACAAAGCCATGTTGACGTAATGAATATCGATTTATTCGTTTTTATTTTGATCTTTTATCAAAAGATTATATAAATGATTCAATTTCTTTTTTTTTATATTGTCACTGCAGAAGGCACTGAACTAGAGAGATTTCTACTTATCTGTTTATAAAACTATATTATTTTAGGTGACAATGATGATATAAACAACATAAGAATTTAAACTAAGATAATCTCCGCCATTGCGAGTTCGACGTACGAGATATAAATATAGAACAAAGTAATAAATTAAAAGTAGAATATAAATAGGTATCATCAACACTTAAAATATTACTCGTATATTGAGAACTTGAAAACAACGCCACCTATCCAACAACTGTAATGTTTAAATATTTGAACATAGATGTCACTACAGACTACAAAATAAAGTCGTGTGCATATATTACCTATCGTACCGTAGGCACTTAGCTTTATCATTGATATTTTTTTCCTGTAATATTTTCGGCCACGTGTTTATTCACGATGGTACCTATATTGTTCGTAAATTTATTTATTCTTGTTTAGCAGATAATAAGAGGCACTCATCGTGCAAAATGTAAACAAGAGTCTGTCAAAATCATTTTTTGCTAGGGCAATGAGAAATTCCGCCAGTTTCTTTGTATATACGTAGCACCTAACCTTTTAACATCGACGATCAGTTAAATATTCTTAACGGAATACAGATATTTTTATAATCTTGGTATAATACATATTAGACATATTACTTTAATACCTACCCATTAACATGTTACTTATGTTATAATTGCAAACAATATATTCTGGCTATCTAATGATTTTTAGACCGCTATGTTGTAGAGTAATCAGAAAAACAAGATCGGTGCCGCTAACTAATCAACGCAATTTACAATGTTAAATGTTACCCTGTCAATTTCTGATGATGTCAATATTTTTTGTAATGTTTATAAAAAGTACTATTACGATATTTAAGATATATTTTAAGTATAAATTAGTCTTTTGCAATCGTCCCAGACTTATTGATTTATCCTATTTTTCTAATTTACTCTGGAGATTATAACGCATTAGGACTAATAGAATCCCTTGATTTTAATGAAGAAAAAACTATTATTCTCAGTAATTATTGCCAACCTTCGTGCGGTTATTCCCGCCAATATATATCGCAATAGGAAAAAAATCGGTTCAGTAATAATGTGATGTAAATACGTACCTATTAACATTTTTTAATAAACGTGTCAGTGCCACTATTTACAGACTTGAATGGAGCAGATATTTTTGCAATACAAATCGACTTATGAAAAACTACACGCTAGATTGAGAGCAAAGCGATCTCTGAACATTTTTCGAACTATTCCGCTACAACTAAATTTATCCGTAGCTTGTGTTGTGGGTGAACTTGCCTTTACATTTGTATAAAAGAGTAGGCCAGTCGCTAGTCCAACAGTCCGGGCAGTCGGCAATGCTAGTTACGGGGTTATCGTGATGTTTTATTTGCTCATTTATTCCGTTTAACAAAATCTTTAATTTCCAAATGTTTTCCTCAGACTATTCTTACACTTTAGTCACATCATGTTACGAAAATATAAGATTTTTTTAAGGTTTGCTCTGGAAGTATGTACTCAAAAGGATGGATGGGAATGAGTAACACTAACATCATAATCCGAGATACAAATTGCTATTAAATATATTTGCTGTTCTACTATTCTAGACTTATCGCGCTGTAAATATTTACGCGAAGTCTAACGCGGTTCTATATTCGTTTTGCTATTTTAATTTTGTCTAGTTGTTTAACAATAATTAAATCGGTACAATTTTAAATTATTCCATTCTTTAAAGTTCGCACCGGTGGGATTTTTTTTTCGTAAATCCCCAACAGATGTTTAAAAACAAATATTGCGTGATACGTGCGTCATTTTTTTCACTTGGTACAGTGTAGTTTTCTATCATTCTAACGGTTCTTACTCGTATATTACAATGAAAGCATTCAGCGACTGAGGGGAGTTCACCTACCCTAAATTTATTCTCCCTCGTATTCATTCACACAAAAATAAAACTCCCTATTCACACAGAAACAACTATACATTGGAGCACTGCAAAATCATCATGGAGGAATAAATAAATAAATTCAACAAACAAAATTTCGGTTTACTTAAAATCGGTTGTATTTACATTTCGTCCATTGTAGAAAATCAATAAGTGTTCAACATCACAAATAAATAAATCGTACTAAGGTATTCACATTTAGTCGTACATCGTACACAATATGCGACAGCTCAATCTAACCGTAAAAGAAAGGCGGGACGATCGGATACTAATCATAAGGTAATTAAATTTAAATTGAATTTCCAATGTCAATTGTTGCTAAAAGAAACGAGTGCGCCCGCCACGGTAACCGAAGCAGACGGTGAACCACTCGCTAAATGCTTCTCGTCGGACACCGCACCCGCCGTCTCTCCTGGGTGCCGGATATCAAGTAAAAAAATAGTCAATCGCATAGTTATCGAATCGGTCGGCGCCCAGCGAGAGACAGCGGTGTGGGAAACGGAGTCGACGAAGTATGAAGTCGCGCGGACGGCGACACCGGCGCGCGCCCTACATCGCCGCGACTCGCTCGCCGAGCGCGAGCAGCGATGGACGGCGTGCGGCCGAGTTCCTCCGCGCCGCTACGTCGCGGCAGAGGCCGGTCGCGTCGGTAGCTGCGGGGGCCGCGGGCGGGGGGAAGCCACGCCGGCAAATCGAACGAGGCCACGCGCTCCGCGGGCGGGGCCGCGCCTCCCGCGCCCCGCAACTCCCGTGGCGTCCCTTCATAAAATATTTTATAACGTACCAACCTACATACTAAATCACTTTAACCTAGGAATCTCTTATTCCACACCTCGAACACTGGAATACCGAACTGAGGGCCCTATCCTAATTAACAATATTATGGACAAAAATTACAGGCCGGTTTTTTGATGTTCTCTCACTATCGCGGCGCGGCGACCGACGCGCTCTCTTTATCAGTCGTGAGGGGAGCGGGCGGCGGGCGCGCGATGTGCACGAGATAATGGCAAAATTGTGATGTTTTTCTAATAAAATTGTCGCGCGCAAACCGAACGCGTCTCGTCCGCGGCGGCGGCTACCGGCCGAGAATACTGCGACGCCACTTTGCACCGCTGGACCGTTACTACATTTAGTTTTAACATGTAATATTTAGTTTAAAATTCATCCGTCGTTCCGGAAGCCGGCGTCGGAGCGGTGCAGTAACCTAACGCGATGTGTATGGGTGGTCGGAACAAATAAAACCGAACGAGGTGTACCTGAATGCATTAATCACACTATGTTACATACTGATTATAAAATCTCAGGCTTCACTTATGCTAAATATGTACACACAAACTCATCGACAACAAGAAAATGAAGAATTGAGCTTTGTGACTTAAAACGCTTATTCTATATTAATACAGCCATACTGGTTTATTTCTATATTTTGTTACAGCACGATAGTTATTATTGCGAGATTATTATTGTAGAAAAATATCACAACTTTACCATTTGGGCTCACAGGTAAATACAGAATGGATTCACTTAGAATAACTTTACTTTCGAAAACACATTTGTACATTTCATGACAAAATTCAACAGCATTCTAACGAGTGTTAAATTGTCGCAGCGAGCCGTTAAAGGTAAAATACATTGGGTACCTGACAAACATTGTGTAAAATTGAAAATTCTGCATTCTGAAATTAGACTTAATTACGTTTTTTGTCATTTAAATAGAACTGCACCCGTTTTAGGTGGGAGCGATGTCGGCCCCGCGTGTTCCCAACCGGCGGCTGTGCGAGTTGAGGCGAAGCGAGGCCGCGCCAGTCCGGGGCGTCACGTGCACTAACAATTTCACTGTGACATTGTCCTTATAAAAAGCACGAGACGTATTACGCGTCATCCTCTTCTTGTTCGTCTAATAACTCCTCTTCCACCTCATCATCTGCAAGAGAAACCAACATCATCGTCACCGTAAACAACTCTTCAATCTCTCTAAAACATAGTAGATAATATAAAAAAAATACACTTAAGCACAAATACTACCTCAAATCGGTACTTTAATAAACTCAATTCGCACGTAGTTACAACCGGAAAGTAGGAAAACGCTATTACTACCGACAGCGTATTTGGTATTCGTGTTCGTTAAATTGATCGCACGGACGCCACTAGACGGGGAAGCGAAGCCTTATTTGAAATTCGAAACAATGTGGAAAACGGGCGGGAATTGTCGTGAACCGGACAACCGGAGACAAAGATAGCGTCAAACGTTGTCTAATACACGTGTGATTAGTTATAGCAAATTAAATATAAAGTAGGTATGTGAGGCATTAATTAAATTAGGCCGCGTTCGCATTCAACTACCGCTAAATTACTAAGCGACCGGCAACATTACAGGTTCTTACGACACAATAAATTTAAATTATTTAGTTATGCAACTTTAAAATGTAGAGTAGATAGGTAGCAGATATTACGGTTCAATGTTACTCATTTAGTTCGATTTCATAAATAGTATGTAAAAATAATTTACACGCAAGCGTAATAGATTGATTACTATAAAAAATATACCCCCCCACGTTACGAATTCTAAAAATAAATACAGCTTGAGTTACCTATCTTTGACAAAGAAAATTAATATTGTTCGTTGTTACCCGAGCATAGTTCCCTCGCACTCAGAACACGAACTACTGGCGAAACCACAAGTAACTTCATCTTAGCGAGTTTGCTCTCTGTCGGTGTCGATAATTATAACGTACTTCGATAATATACTCGTAGCTACCAAGATAGGTTTAAAAGCTAGCTATCACGAAATAACTACATTCATTTCTTTGTTCATTTACTATCATACACGGTCATAACTGACCTTTGCATATTTAATAAGTATAATTAGTTACTTTTTTGGACATTTCAAAAAACTAGTGGTATGGAACTTTAACTAACAACAAAACCATTAAAATATACATTTAATGTTGATTAACATATCATTATAATGTCAATTGGTTCTCATTGCATTCATACCACTATTAATTATGTTCAAGAAAATGAAACGTAATGAGGATTGATAACTGTAATGTCGTAAATAAATATCGTATGCAAATAATTAATTATAAAATTAAAAGGGTCCGTTTGAAAGAGGTAATCAGCGCTATTCGGACATACGCTAAATGTCGCAGCGAATATGAATGGCGGCTAAACGCGTGCTACACGCGGATGCTTCACGGGCGGATCTTAGCACTTAGCAGCGCTCGTAATGAACGACGTAACGACAAATCGCGTCGCCAGTGCACGCGTCGCTGCAAGTCAAAGTGCTAGCGATTCCCGTGAGCTAACTAGCTCACTGCCTACAACATATCCCTAACGCGAGTCGGACTGCACTTGAGATTACACCGCCTATCATTATCAGCTTATCAGAAAGTCTCGATTCGCGACTCAGTTCACACCCAGACACTATTTTGTTAGTGTAGTCCGAGCATCATTATTCTATTAAAACCGATTAAGTCTAAACCTAAGCCCAACAGACATGATAGGGCTCGAGATACAATACGAATTTATAGTGTCAATAATTATTCAACTCGTAAAGTCCAATAAACGATTTTGGCGCGCCTGATGCATATCAGTGAACGTCACGTATCATCAATGCGGCTAACGTCACGATGTTATTGCGCGCCAACATCTACGTTTCCTACAATTTAGCATTCTGATGAATCAGTGTGTGTGTATATTTTATTCTCGACTATGTATAAAATCACAACTACGATTTTTTTTACAAGAAAAGAAATTCAATCAAATAGAGTTAATAATGGCCAATAATTAATCTGTCAACAATGGAATGTGTAATTAATTCCTGACTATAGTAAAGAGTACTCTTAATTTACTTTTTATATTATCTACCTAATTATTTCGTAACAATTGACCACACGACCTGATTAAATATACATTTGTTTCCAAAACCGAAATAGCTAATATTTAAAATGTATTAAATGCGATTCAACCCACCCTCACCATCGATTTCATCATCTTCTTCACCTAATTCCTCTTCATCTTCGTCATCTTCCTCCCCCTCCACTTCTTCGTCGTCGTCTTCCTCGCCCTCTCCCTCTACTTCGAAATCTTCTTCACTGTGAGCATCATCTTCTCCGCCGCCGCCGTTTTCTTCCTTGCGCGCCTTTTTCGCTTCCGTTGTTTTCTCCTACAGGTATACCAAAAGGGTAACATAAGTGGCGGGAAACAAGCCTCATTTTTACTAACAACACATGGATACAAAAATGTATCGAGTAATCATAGTATAAAGTTGAACCAATCCAGTGAACAACGCGGCCATAATAGTTATTGTAAACTACGACCGTTCACAAACGGTTTACATGATATTGTCGATGCCGGGGAAGTGCGCCGAGCCACGGCTTACGTGCAAGATAATGAAGCGCAGGTGACAAGGATTCGTAACAATAAAGAAGCGTGGGTTATTAGCGAGGGGGAAAGAGACGCACCGAGTGGAACCGGCGGCGTACGGCCTATTTTTCCGTGACAACATTCAACGGAAAATGGTCACTACGTTCAAACGACGAGGTACAATCTAGAAAACTGCCAAACGACTAACGTACGTATTACAAAGAAACCATGAGAATTGCTGTCTGGTACGGTATTGTAAGCCGTTTGGAAGTTTGTAACTGTACACGCTATGGGTTTGATAGCATGAATTTAGGTTAAGCGAGAAAGAGATGAAAGATCTTAAGCTACGACAAATGCCTATTGCAATGGTTTTCGGGATACTCCATAATTTTATGAATTCAATTCAATAGCGTATTCAGTAATTACAAGTTTAGACACCAATGAGACAAAGGCAGTCTGTATGACATACAAAAACACCTACATGCAAATAATGCCGGGTCATTGACTACTCTCTACGCAACACCACTAACAAGCATTGCTAGAAACCACTGAATTAAAAGCACAATTGTGCAAACGGTGGCGTTATTGTTCCACATCATGGCATACTTGAAATTTGTAGGTATTAAGAAATCAACACGCATATAAATTATGAATTAAAATTAATCTATCGGCGAGCGTTCTATGACAGATACGTATATTGACTTGACATTCGCTCGCCGGCCATGTTACCATCTAGCGTCACGCTATCATGAATGTAAGCCGGACTAAAGACGATCAAAAATAGATGACGATAGATACGCAATAAAATCAATAATAAACATACGAATGAACGCAATGGAAACTTCTACATTATTTGTAATAATCATATCGACGAGGACATAAGCGTACCTACGTTCCCGCGCCATGTTTTTTTTCTGCCAAGGTCATGCCTCCATATCGAAAACGGGTAAACAAAGCTAGAAATCGCTATGTAGCTATGTTACAATTCTTCCTAGAACAAACTAGAAGAACATATAAGTTGTATGTTAGGAATATAGTATAAAACTACTGACTCATCGATTACCTCATGCATACTAAAATGTGTAACTCGTCAGAAATGACATCCAAAAATACGCCGGTTTGAGTGTTTCCTAGTCGGGCAATATACTCTAACCAGACCACGTGGAGATAGTGAATACAACGGGAATGAATAATTGTAGCATGTAAAAGCGTTCGATAAAATGGCGAGCGACTAAAATGAATACATTCTGTTTGACATGTGCACTCACCTCTGCTGCCCTTTTGGCTCCTTTTAGATCACTTTTCGCGTCTCCCTTTTTCTCGTCGCCGACCTTGTCCACGGCCACTTCACTGTTATTTTCGTTGGTGCTCATGATTGTTCTGATTTTGTGTTAATTACTAGAAATATTCAAGTTAGGTATACGACTGCCCCAAACCGACGCGCGACTGACTGATCGAGATAGCGGGCGGGCGCGATGGAGACGAGTTTGAAAACGAAGATGGCGCGGGCTTCCACACGCCTCGCTTCTGATTGGTCTAAAATGTCCGCCATTAACATGCAATAAGCAGCATGTGGGTAATATTACTTGGAAATTATCTTCGTTATTATTGGGAATAAATATTAAATAACTGTTATTAACTGTTTTAAATCTTTTAAATTTTACAACAATTAAAATTCTATCCAATTTTATCTGATAAATCGTGGGAAAATAATAAAAAAGTATACCTATTGGCATAAGTAGTTCGTAATATGTTCGACAGATAGCGCTCTAAGAGCCAGCAAAAAGTGCGGGAAACTGAAAGTTTTAGAAGTTTTGTGTATATTGCGTTTTGAGGTTTTTTATCATCTTATTTACACTTTTATAGTTGTACATGTTTATTTTTTTTAATATTTCATTCAGTGTATAAATCAAGGAGTCAAATTTAAATATATGCGTATGGATTCCATGACACGAATTTTTTTATAAATTTCAACAACATTTTTCAGCTTTTCAAATTTCATTCCTTCAGAATTTTCAGTCTTAAAGCGAAAGTTAGCAATTAATATTTAGTAATGTATTGGGTAAGATAGAGGCTCACTATGCCGGTAAGCATGGCAAGCATAATTATCCTATTCAGAGTTCATATTTAAAATTTTAGATCGAAGGTGTTTCATTTGCAGACCAAGTAAATCGACATGAATATTTACGTGTTTAAAAAATACGAAAGTATTTGTTAACAAACGTTACGTACCCAGATTTAGTGTAATGATTAGCAAAAATGTAACTTAGAAGGGCGTTCGTTAAACAAACGCGATTTACAAATTACTTTTTTTGACCCTTTCAGTTTCCAAATGTGTAATTATTGGGTGATAGTTATGGTGATATTATAAAAGCACAGTGAAGATCATGATGAACACTTTTTTTTACTTTAGACAATAAAACAAAACTATTTAAGTATATTGCATTTAGGTGACAAGGAATCGTAGAAAAAAATCAATGACGTTATGAGAGAGGAGAGTGTTTAAATGATATGCTACATAAAGGGATAGTTTACACTTTTTAGTAGAAAAACACAAATAAAATTGCCCGCATGATAAACTGGGCGTTTATTTCTATTATTTACAAACTACCATGATTCACACAATAACAAATCTGTGGAAAGCATAACATATAGTCGCTAAAATATTTAGTTATGACAATAATTGAAAGGAAAACGTGTACTAGTACCAATGTAGTTGTATTTTTTAGAGCAGAGAAATAATTTTTTAGAACGCCAAAAGGTTATGTATGTATGTATGTCTATAATGATGTATTGATACTTCTGTACATTGTACTAGTTCTTTATTGAAATTGATATTTGAAATATTTTTAGCAAAAATTACACATTCTAATAGAATAGAATAATATTAACTACACATATTTTAAAAACTTCTTTTAGGAGTTTTGGTTAATACTTTAAATAGGAAAGTAACAGAAACTAAGAAACGGTCACGCTTCCGTTTCTGTTATTTTTCTAACGGTAGACGATATTATAAGTATACTTTAGAATTTTGTAATCTGTCTACAATTAAGCCTACCTATTTTCAGTATCATATCATACTATACTATAAAACACTCAAATTCCCTATTCCATAACTGATGAATTTTCAGGA
>DWPA01005813.1:0-11480 GCA_018251375.1 Calpodes ethlius
ACATAAATATCTGCCCCGGCCGGGAATCGAACTCAGGACCCCTCGCTTCGCAGGCAGGGTCACTACCAACTAGGCTAGGCCGTCTAAAGATATGAACAACGCTCGTTATCAAAAACAAAGTTACAACGAAGGTAAATTCAGGAAATGTGAAAGAAAAGCACGTTTCTGCGGAAATAATCGATAAATGTAAAAGGTAAGTTCTTTTTTTTTTTTTTTGTTTAAAAAAAAAAAAAAAAGGCAAGTGAAGTTATCCGAGTATAATAAACAGCTTTAACTGCAGTATGCATAGAATTACTATAATAGGTTTACTTTTTTAGCCGGCGTAGAATTTGTCTGTTATCTTATCGCTAGCAATGATTTTTTTCTCAAACTATATTACTGTACCAAGTTTATATTATACGAGCAAACTTCCATCCCCCATTTCATACTCAGTCGGGGCTAATATTAAATAATCATGAATCACGTAAATTTTTATTTTGATTAAGCATTTTAATACAAAATTTCACATAGATTGTCAATTTCACATAAATCTCCATACAAAATTTCGCCTTCTATAACTACTACTAAAGAGTGAAATTTTGAATATCCTTTAAAAGATATCAATGCATATTTAACCGAAAAACCAATAAGCAATTTCAGTAGCTTTATCTTCAAAACTGACAGACTTAACTAATTTTTTATGCTTTTTTTTAGTATTTTTTAAATTCCATAAAAAAATATACATATAAAGTTAAAATTTCTTGTCTAGATTTAGCGGTTTTGACAGAGGTTTGATCTATCAGTCAGAATAAAAACAGTTTTATATACTAAAATTCACAAAAATCTCTTTTCTAGATCAGAAATTATGAATGTATAAAGTTTATCCTTGTAAAAACAAAAACTTTTATAGGTCGTATTATGAGAGAAGGAAAGTTACATTTTCAGTAGGAATATAATATCGAGCTCAGTATTATTAAACCTTACAAGTCGGAGGGAAGGAAAAACTGATCGAGTTATTAGGCCTTGTAACACCTGTGATCACATTATGCCGCAAAGGGATTTATTATTATACTAGCTGCCGAGTCTTGCCTCGCTTGAGGAAACATTTTTGTTAAAGTTTTACTTTTTTAGTACGTTAGAAGTGGGTCAAAGTGTACGCGCAGTCTGTTACATCGACGTTGAAGTTAGTAATGGAAATGAGTAACAGATGGCGCTATTTCATATTTGTCATGTTTTGTTAGACAAATAATCTAATATTATAAATGTCAAAGTGTGTTCGTTTGTTTGTCTTTCTTTCACGGTGCAACGAGACGTGGTTATGGTATGATTTTTGGTTTAAAGATAGGAAGGACGACGAGTACTATAGGCTACTTTTTACCGCAAAAGAATATGTCAAGTTTGCGAAATAATCCATTCCAATATACATAATATTTCAGATAAATGAAAGGAAGTCTTTAACAATAAAGCGTTGCCCGGCAACTATTGATAGAAAGAAATTGACAACCTTTTTACTGCTGTTCTTTTCACACACGCGGGCGGCACATTACATATACATTAAGAAGTCACTGAAATACAATTTAAAATAAATACAATAAATAATGAAAACATATTTTTTCTAACAAATATAATATTTAAATTATGTATTCTTGCGTTGTTATATTAATTGTACTATAATGTCTCTAACAGGTGTCTGTATGAGTATATGGTGTCGACCAATCATTAAGGCTCTATCTGAAAAATTAAAAAAAAAACATATTTCAATTTATAGTAAAACTATGAGATAGCAGAAGTTGTTTCACATTCATGTTATTGACGTTTCTGGTAGTCTGGTTTATGCCTTTGTCTTCCACTATTACTTACTCCAAACCTTATATTTTTATATGAGATATTACCCAGGTCATAATGAATTTTCCCATAAAACTGATTTTTTTTTTCTGGATAAAAATTAGTCTATAGTACTCTTCATCTTCTCCATTCCCCACATCAAAAATCAAACCATAACGATGCTCCGTTCTACCACTAAAGAAGGACAAACAAACAAACACACTTTCGAAATAATAATATTCGTATAGATTCTTTCAGTAAATTACCATATTGAACAACTTTATCTATTGCAGCGTATCAAAGCCTATTATAATTTGGATCATATCTTAGTGAAACAGTACTAAAACTATGTTTTATTGAAACTAATATAGGCAAAGTGTTTAAAATTTCATCAAAATCGATTAAGCAGTTTCGAAGTTCATCGCGGACAGCGTGACACGTGATTTTTATATATTAAGATTATGGCGCAGAATCATGATAAGATATTATTCTACTCGGGTATAAATTTGTAAGAATTTATTTTTATTAAAAATATTAAAGCATAAATATGGGATACTGATGTTTGTAGATGTTATAAGAACAGAAATGAACGTTTAATCTAATAGTCTTAAGGGATTTCTGGACACTGAAAAGAAATTGAATGATATTACCTAAGTAATGCTTTAGGGATATTTATGAAATTAATGGCTTCATATCACGAGCGCACTGAGAAGAAGCTTTCTCAGCATTGCGTTGCTGCATTACTTAGGCAAACATTATTCTTGAATACGGGGGAAAAGCACTCTAACAACTTGACGCTGACTTGGACTTATGTCAAAACTGAATCCATAAATTCCCGGTGCTAAAGAAAAGAGTTAAAGAAAAAAAAACAATGCTGAAAAAATTTACACAAAATAAACGCATTCGTAGGTATTTCACAAGTAGGAGTTTCGCAATTCACGATCGAAAAGTATCAAGAGTGCTGTATCGTTTTTCGCAATAAGATAGCTTTAGACTGGAGAATGCCCATTCACACTGGATTTAGGGATGAAGCTGTTTGATTTATTTTACTCGCTTTGAGCGGAATTACTGTTTCAGATTTTTATCCGATTGCGTTGGATCTCGTTGAGAGAAATAGTATTGGAGAGTTAGTTTACGGAATAGCACGGACTTTTAAAAATGTTCTTAGTTTTCTTTAGGATTTATTCTAAAAGATCGAATTGAAGCGTAGACGTTAACATATCAAAGGATATAATTATATTACTTTGTTATTGTGGATTCAAATCCAATTTTACGTAGAAATCTAATGCGCTTCAAGTCTTTCCTTGTGACTGTAGGTACGAATTTTTGGAGAGAACATCGAGCTACGGAGTAATACGGATATGGAATAAAATAATATGTTTTCAACATCGTATATATAGTTGTAATAGAAACGTAGTTTCGTTTCTTGAATTGCTGAATATATTTGAAAAATACGAAACATTTTGACGTTGTTACTTGCAAGTAAAGAATAAAACTTCAGTATTAAAAATATGAAATAATTTCCCTGATTCTAAAGTCAATAAATTTTCACAACTGAATTCTTCATTAAATGTAAAAGTAATCATTATAATGAATTGGGTCGTAAAACATAATGGTTCTTTCTCAGCTTGTAAAGAAAGGATTACGAAATGAGTATAAAATATTAAAAAGCAACTGAAGTCTAATTTAACAGAAACGAGCAAACACATTTAATTTAATACATCCAAAACACAACGGTGTACTTTATGAATAGATTACTTTGTTTGACCCAGTCCCTTTTGCCTAAAACCCGATGCAAATGTACCGTAAACTTTTTTACCGTGAGCTTCTGTTATAATAATATTCTGTGGTAGAAATTTCCGAGGGATAGCTAGAAAAATATATGCAAGATTTAAAATGTAATTATTTTAAAGGAACTCGTGAATAAGCATGAATAAAGTATCACGATAACTTTGGCAAAAATGCAATTTTAAACGTGTATCAGTTTTTGTAGATTCGTTATTAAAATTTTTGACATTTGAAAAAAAAATGGCCGACAGAGTGCGATGGAAGCAAATGAAACATATTGTCCCATAGAAGAAAAATTAAGTAACTAACAATTCTCAACTTTGAAGAAAATCGTAATTTAGTATTAAAAAAAAATATCTCTATAACTTTTTGTTTTTATCAATACAGTAAATTTTATGATAATGCAATTAAAATGATGTTGGTTGTAATGTTAGTTTTCTTTCTATGGGCCGATATACATAACCGAATTAAGAATCCCGTCCTTTTTTGAAGTCTGTTAAATTTACCACGTATTATACTATTTCCCTGCGACCTACAGATTTACAAAGTGAATTTGTTCAATCGTAATCGAGAAGGGTAGCGTAGTCTGCGGAAGAAAGGTAAGGAAATTAGGTGGGCTCGAATTAAGGTACAGAAGAATTGGAAATTGGGACCAATAAATCTTTAAACATATGTATAGAGCATATCAAACACAACAAAATGAAAATCTTTAACATATAAACCATATTAAAAAATTGTTAAACAAATGTTCATAAAAATATTTGTCTTGATATAGCTTTTGTTCACTATAGCAGAGTTATCTTGGAGCTAACACATTGTCCGCCAATCCGCAATTGGCCGGCGTGGTGGACTATGGCCTGTATCTCCCACATGGTGAGAGGAAACCCGAGCCCAGCAGTGGAACAGTTATGGGTTGTAACGATGATTAACACTTAGTGTAGTATCCAGGTCATGGTTATTTAAATCCGATGTCAACGGAATTAAATCAATGTATACAATTTCAATCGCTCATGATGAAAAATGTAAGTAGCTCTAATATAGTTTAATATATTTGACACTAAAAAACATAGTAACACACTTACAAACAATGAAATTTAAAGAAATAACTATCGAAGATACGTTTTTATTACGATAAAAAAACGTATCTTATAATTAAATATAGTATCGTATAATAAAATTGATCGACAATGGGGATCATATTTAAGAAAAACTATTATATATTGTGTGTATTGCAGCAATATCGACTGCCAATATATTTTTGCCGGTATTATCGAAAAAACCTTTACTGATTATATATATGAGTATAGTTTTCAGTGATATATTGTAGTAAATTTGAAGTAACATGTTCAATCTGTAACATAGTTTTAAAATGTAAATATTGTTACTTAAAAAAATATATTTTACTTTTTCTACATTTTTAAAGAGCTGAATTAAAATTCATTACACATTCATCGATTTTTAAATGTTCCCAAATTGACATCCACACAATCCCTTAAGAATACGTCTACTAATATCACGAAATAGTTATTTGAGCAGTGATAAAAGGCCTAAACGATCTAGTTTTATCGCCGTCTTGCTCGTCCTACTAACTCTGAAGTTTTATAGGCATAGTCCGGGGAGAGCGCCATAAAACGATACAAGATCATGCTTTGAAATATAATGATTACTAACGATGAACATTTCTAAACAGAATGATTCACGAGTGCTTCTCCACTTGGAGAATAACCTCTTGAGCGAAGTTAAAAAAATCTAAAAAATCACAACGAAATTAAAAAAATTACATGATATTAATTGTGAAGAAATTATTATGGGTTACTGTTTTATATAAAACAAGATGTTGCCTACAGCTTCACCCGTAAGTGAACATAACAGCAATAAAAAGTTTTTCGATTCATTTCTTCTATTGGTTGCTAGGCAACACTTTGTTCTTAAACATTTTCTTTCATTTCGCCGAATTATATGTTGTACATATTATGTACATACCAAAGAATTTTTTTTTTTCCCTGTGAAAAGAAGCCTATGGCACTCTTCATTCTTCCAACTATCTTCATACTAAAAATCATACCATAAAGTCATTCCGTTACGTTATAAAAGAACGACAAACAAACATACTTTCAAATTATAATATTAGTATAGATAGACTTTACATTTTATTTGTTATTGATAAATAAAACAATGTTAATGTACACAAATATATGCAATCCGTTTGGGAATAGCAAATAACAAAGTTAAGAAAAAAATTAAACAAGAACAAATTTTAACAAAGTGATACATCACTGTGATTTTAATTGGTTTGGGAATTTCGTATTTTGCCTCGCTTTTACCCATTACACTACGAGCCGAATAAAGCCACACAGAAAACAATTTTTTATGTTATCTGAAATGAAATAAATAAACGGTTCCGTATATTTTTACTCCCTTATCGTATCTTTTTATACTTACTTAAGATTTTTATATTTTATAACAATATTTCGTTCCCGTTCTATCACAACCAGACTTCAGTGGCGAAAACGTTTGTTCATTAACTTATGACGTAATCAGCTCCGCTTATTAACTTTGCGTTTCGACAGAAAGTATCCCAGTCATATATACACAATAAGCTTAAAATAATTTGTGAAATTATGTTTCAAAGACCTATCGGAATCGTCAACAAAAGACATATCGTGTAATTTTTTATTACTTTTTAATGAAAAGTAAAAGCTATTTTTAATTTTTTTTTAATGTGGAAAGTAAGGTCGTATCAAACCCCTTTATTTATTTGCTAAACGTTGTTGTTGCCTGGCAACGCTTTGGTCTTAAACACTTCCTTTAATTTGAGTGAAATGAAATGAGATGCTTTTACGCGATAAGGAGTAACTAATGGTACTCGTCATCTTCTCAAGTATCTCCATACCAAAAATGATATCCTAAAGATGTCCCTTTGTAAGAAAGAAAGAAGGACAAATAAATAAACACACTTTCTGATTTATAACATTTGTATAGGTAATCGAGATTATAAAATAATATATTCTTATTTCATTGTATCATAACGAGTTTCTACATCTAAAGTAATAATTAATTTAAAACTTTTCTAACTTGCCTCATAAAAGTATTCCCCACTTAAACTGTACTAGCTAACCTTGCATATTCTGTTAAATACCCTTAAATATTTCTAATAGCTAATATCTTAGGGTTGCACAAAAACACTCAATTTATATTCTTTTATTAAATACTCATTACATTAAACTATCATGTGAATAATAATCCAGCTGATGCCTTAATGAAACTTGATAATATGCTACCCTTCGGGTCCGAAATAACCCTATCTTTTAAGTCGGACGAAATTACACACAGTATGCAAAATTTCATTAAAAGCGGTTTAACAGATTCGGACTTTATTGATTCATCACTGACCAACATCATGACACGGGATTCATCCGTTATACTAATATCTATTTCAACTGTCCTTTATCTATCCCCTGGGATGGGTCCTGTTCTATCTTTATAGATGTATAGTACATAAGATCTTTGTTCATTTCTCTTATGACAACACTAACGGGCGTTAAATCTTTATTAGAATGATATAAAAAAAACATATTGTTACTCGAGATATGTATTATCGCGTTATATAATATGATAATGAATTTTTAGAATGTTGCCTGTTTATCTATCGTTTGTTAAAGATAATCTCTGAAACGACATTACCGATTTCGACGCAGAATTCACTGATTTATAAGATTAAGGTTGGAATAAATCTAATCGTTTTTTTCCATCGGTTCACAAATGAAAAAGATATATCAATTTCAATAATCTTACCTATATCATTTTAGAGTGTACGCTCACTAAGACGTAGATTTCAATTGTATTTATTAAAACTCAGCATTTTCATGTTGAACAGTTAAAATTCAAAATGGTGTCGCTACGATTTCCGACCCGTGTTAGGAGATTTCGTCCAACAATATGAATTCAAATTGCTCGCAACTTTTAATATTCGCCTTTTCAATAAAATCAGGACTGGAGCTGTGAATTACTTTGGGATTTTTCGTTTCTTTTGATTGATTTTCCTTAAATGTAAATTTTCCAATTCATGAAACGTGAAATGTTAAGAAAACATTTTTCTATGTAAAATGTCAGCAAATGACTTGATAGTAATTGGCTATCATCACCAATAACCAACAATGATCATTTATGTACAATGATCACTACACTCGAGAAAGAAAACAGAAAACTCAAAAGAAAAGAAAACAAAGGACTGACTGCAAGTTCTTAGCCGGAAAAGAACGAATCGCTTGGCTACCGATTTATTCAAAAAGCAAAAAATGTATATGTATATTTATATCTGGCTTCACGGAAAGAACATAACAGCAGTAATAATATTGATTAATTGATTAGTATTCTACTATTGCATATAAAAAATACATAAATAGTTCATGCACACGCCGCGATTTCTTGGTGCGTTTTTTACGTAGATTCTTCCGATACTGGACGGTATATATACGGACGCAATATGTTTTTAATACTTAAATTAATGCTAATTTAATTGTGTAAATGTATCGACTTTATTCTGTATTATGAAGAGATATATCTTTAAACTTTTAGTCCATGGTTGAAGGACATAAGGCTGGTCTTTGGAGGGTTTGGTTGGTTGTATTTAATGATGCTTTAAATCTAATGTTACTTGTTTTACCACTTGGTTTTTTCTAACCATTGCAATACCAATGAATCATAACATCACTGGAATAAGCGTTATTTGATGATAAAATAAACAAAGTTATAGATGATATATATAAAATCAAGCCCAATCGGTCATGTCGTACAGAAGTTAGGAATTGTATGCAAATTGTTCATTAACATATTCCCTAAACAATCTTCCACCCCTATGTACTTAAAATTTTCTATGTGAATCATATCACATTTTCACATTACAACACAGTTCAGGATCAATTATTTAATAATACTATCACCCACCCATCTACTCTATCTATCTTCAAGTAATAAAAACAGGTTGTATAATAAATATTAAGTGAATAAATGAACGAATTTCAACGTAAAAGACAAATTGTCTAACATATTTCAGCACAGAGAAAATCCGGCTCTTTTTACATTCCACGTTTCCACATTCAAATTCTTCCGCCATATTTTCTTACTTACATAATCTGGATTATAAGTCTCCAAGCGAATACTATGGCGTCCTTAAATATTTCTTTTTCTTGTCAAGTAACGTTGTAGATTCGTGAGTGTTGATTTTGGGACACACCTGAGGGTTATAAGTAAGGGTCTACTGCAAAAAGGCATATTTTTTGGATCTCGGAAAAGTATATCTGTTGAGCGTTTTCCTTATTTCAATCAAAAGCTAAGCATCCTTTTTTTAAGATTTAGTTTAGCAATACCCAGTGTTTCGGCTTCAATGCGCCATTGAGAAATTTAGGATCACCTGAATGTATTTTGTCGTAAATTGTTACCTACATGAATAGTTTGGGATTATTTATATATAGCCCTTAATTCTTTTCAATAAAACATAGCGTCAATTGTTTTACTGTGCTATAAATCTAAAAATGATCTCAATTTTTTTATGTAGATTTGAAATAAGTTACCTGAATATGGATTTAGGAACACGAGTTCCTAAATCGTCTTTTTTTAAAGACAAATGTTGATTTTGGGACGCACACCTGAGAACTATAAGTCAGGGTCGGATGTAATGTTTTTGCGAAAGCGTTGCTTTTAAGAGATTTTAAGCTGATCCTTAAATATGTTTGAGAAAAATTAATTTATATCATTATACCTATTACTAACATTTCAATCCATTTCATTGGTAAAAATCTATGTATACAATATGGACGATAGGTAAAAATTTCCTGATAGGTAAAGTTGTAGTCATTTTTAGTGTTGATTTTGGGACAAACCCTCAAGGGCTATAAAAAGGACCCGATGGAATAAGAGTTGTACTTTGGGAAGTTGTAGAAACATTTTCCTCTCATTGGAAGTTTACTTGTGTGCTGCGACATGATTTTGCAACATTTTTGATAAAGAGTTGGTTTATCTCTTTTAACTATCTATCAGCCTTTAAAGGTCCAGTGCTAGACATAGGCCTGCCTTTACTTGCGCCACTCAGGCCGATTCTGAGCCTTCTGAATTTTGTTGTTGAGATGTTTGTGGTTACACAATATATAAAGTATACTGATTTATATAGTAATAATACATTGAACTGTCCATCTGTACTGTTATATGCTATAATATAGCATATAACAGTAAAGACATATTGCTGTAGTTCTGATGACATGAATGACCTTACACTTCACTTAGAGTCTCCAGACAAGGGAATTCCTCGACGGTAACCAACATTCGAACCAGTAGACTTATACTGCATAATATACATAATATGTACATAATATAATATGTCTTTAAAATCATAGAACAAGAGAAAGTAATTCTTATTCAGCTTGCAAGATTAAACCGGAACAAACATACTAAGAAACTACCAAACGTTGCAAGTTGAATAAAAGCTTTTAAAAAAATATAATACATTAAAGGCGGCGCTTTCGAATCCAACCATTCATCCATCATGCATATAGTGGCAATATAGAAATCCAAAGTCAATATAAAGGCTAGTTATCTAAAGCGCCTTTGAAAGGTTCAAATTCAATTAACTTAGACACACACTCTTCTAAATCCATTTAAATCGTCAATTGAAAAAGTGCGAAATTTCCAAATTACGACATCGTATCAAATCAGATGACTCATTTTACCCCAAATTTCATGATCGAAATGATAAAATTGAGACGACGGCTCATCACAGAGCCATTTTTACACAATAAAAATCCTCAATTCGAATCCTTGCCACAATACGCCGACTTAGACGAAATATGCTCAGTAAACGCAAAGTAATAGCGTCGGAGTCGCTTTGATATTATTTTCGGGTATATCGCTTCGCAAATGAGATAAAGTCTGGACTGAGGCAGAGAAAGGGATTATTTTATTATCCTTATGAAATTTTCCGCGGCTCCCAAACTGATGAGAACCAAATATTGCACGCTCCGGTGCGTTTTGTTTCGAACGCGGGTTTTGTAAGATTTTATCGTTGGGTTAAAGGTTACTTTAGTGTTTTTGAAGTATACTGTGACGGAGGTGCTTTTTGTGAATATCATTATCGTTGTAATTTCGGCCCCATTCCGCGTACAATTGGGTTAGGTGCAGTGTATTTTTTATTTTCTTTATTCCTATTATTTGTTTCCTTAGCTACATTTTTATTCCCAGCCGAATACTAGAGTATACTATAGTAATATTAGAATATTACCAAACGTTCTTCAACAAAGTTTTTTCTGTAAAGTTCCATTATTATTATAATAACAATCTAAAACATGTTATTACTTGTTAATTTTTTGATGATGACTTACAATTAGTATTAAGTAGTTATATTTCATTATGTTAATAATATTATGTATGAAGTCACATAATTCTTTTTTTTTTTTTAATTTCTATTATTTTTTGATATTCATACATTTTGTGTAATTAATATGTCACAGTTAATTAAACGATTTTTATTAATAGAATTATTTAATTAATGCCTTTTAAGAACAGTTTTGCTCACCGTCTAGGCTAGGATAAGAGCTTTATAAAAACTATATTAAAACAAATAATGAAAAGTATTCTGCAAAACAAAAGCATTGATTGTTTCATTAATTAATCGACCGATCAATCGATTGATTGAATAATTGATTGATATCATATGATAGATGTCGTTCTGTAAGTTGATAATTACTATAGTATATACTAGATCGATGTGCTAAGTTTAGCTTAGTTAATTCGTTGCTATTAATAGCAACGTTGCTATTAACGGCCGTTCGGCTGGCGATCTTCTAGTATATCTAACCCACCGGTGGGCGCAAGCCCTCGACAGCAATGGGGAAGCA
>DWPA01005814.1:0-11479 GCA_018251375.1 Calpodes ethlius
TACAATAACGAGTCTATTTAAAATTTCATTTAAATATTTCATTAGTAAAAACGTACCATGCAGCTTGAATATTTTTTTGCATATACCAAAGTTAGTCTAGAAATGCCATTTGTGGTATAAGTAAATAAATCCATTTTGCATAACTACGTCCAATTATGATCACGAACACTAAACATTTTTACTGTAATGGGTATTCAAGATATTAGATTCGACGTTCAATAAAGCAGCGGTAGGATAGAAACGGAAGAAACCGTCTATTTTCTATTGCGGTTTTGTGAAATAACGGAAGTCAATATCATAGATTAATCTTTAGTAGGTTATTTAATAAGTTATTTGCATAATGATCCTTCCTTTACCTGACTAAAATATACAAAAGAAAAATCTAAAATTATCTATATCGAAATAAAATCGGGTTGAAATATGGACGTAAGGAATTCTGTTTCAGTCGATTTCAAACAGGTGCATATATTTTTTATTTTTTACGATATCGAAATATCAGTAAAAATACATAGGTATAAAATTGGTAAGTACCCATCATATTTAAAATGAACGGATTGACATCAGCATTCCGTCTTACGATTAGATCAGCTCAGAACGTCGGGCTACGCGCCAATTGAGTTCTGCGGAAACTCGTAAATTGCTGCTCACGGCTCACTGATTCGATTCAATTTAGTAATTTTTGCTTTTAGATTTATATCATTAAATCGTACATTAAATTTAAATCAAAGTTAATAAAATCAATATGACGTGATTGAGACAGACCTATTAACTTAAATTTTTGGAACAGACATCCTTACTGCTGTTTGTTTTAGAAGTCAACTGGTTTAAATAGTCTGTATTTCTAATACGAAATCATTTTAACTGAATTGCACAATATCAGATGCTAGAGAAGACTAATTTGATACGAGTTCGCTCGCTGGAATAATATATAAAATTTATATAATGTATGAAAATATTCACCTTTTCTTTTATTCAGAGAACAATGACGCTTAACATAGGAAGGCATATCTTTAAATTACTATGCAACTTCAACAATATTTATATCTTTTTTTTTTCATTTATAATATTTTTTATTTCAGTTAAATTTTATATAAAAGACTTTCAATAACAGGATGGCCATCGTTTAGAGTATAAAAGTTGGGACAATTGCTCGCTAACTCGTTCAGCTTGGCCACGTATATACGATAGTAATATATGAGCTAAATAGCATTATTCCTATACAACAATATAGTATACAGATGTCCAAGTTTCTATCTGCAGTTATATTTTTATATGCTCTAATAATAAGGTAATTGAACATAAACCTAGTTATTTATCTACTGATTAAAACAGAGAAGTAGCGACTTCTAAATTACTTACGATTAAGATCATGAATTATTGTACTGTATTACTTGATTAGTAAAAAAACAACAATGTTAGTAAGGCAATGCGTGGTAACGGGTCCAGGGTGAACATCAATCAAACGATCAAACATCAATCAAACGAGCACGAACGTTCGCGCGAACATATCCGCTTGCCTGCGGTGAGTCGCGAAGTTGCCCGAAACGTGGCCGGATCCGTCGCACGATCGGACCGGGCACTGGATGAGCTCCCTCGATTCCCGTATCCGGTAACCCAGTTTACCGTAAAAGTCTTCCCGATGGTAGCTATCGTGAAATACATAAACATAACATGTTTTGTATAGTAGATGTTGTAGTAGGTTCGACGTCGTATTGTCACATCTGTTTGCTCTTAATCATGATATCCTGAAGGTTGTAGAGGTAATTGCTAGCTTAGAATAAGTCTATGTATCTGACAAAACTGCACAATAAAATTTAAGGTCAACCCTAACGGGCATGAGCTAGATCTTACCTGTAATAATCAAGTAGCAAGCATCAACCCTGTCCAATAATTTATATTTACAACACAAAATTATACCATTAACATACTAACAATAAAAAGTGAACGACATAGAACAATAGGCACCTACTTGCATTATTCTGCATAAGTTGAACTAAAAATAGAGCAAAGAATTAACGCCTACACGTGGTATCGCTCTCTTAACACAAATTTAATGTTTTAATAAGCGACATTATGTCATTAACCTAGAGCGATAGTTCTACACTTAATTATTATTGAAGCGCAAGGTATAAATACGTTTATAAATACGCAATGTTTATCTATGCCAAATGTGTTATGTGTTTACAAGTTTAGTATTAAACATGTCCGAAGTGTTTGTTTATGACAAAAAATATTATAAATAACAATGTTTTTAAATGGTAAATTCTAAACGAAGGTAGAGTGGGTTCTTACCTGTTACGTCTCATAGTTGTTATTTTATTTTGCGTTTCGGAATATATCTTATCTTATTTTATCTATATCGCGTATCCGCGCCGTGTATGCGCGCCTGCGCGGGCGCCGGTATATTTAGACTGATCCGTCGACTGTGACTTAGCTCTCCGTTCGAAATACCACACCGCGGAACAGTTTATGTCATTGTATCTGTCAGTAGTATTTTCCGTATCGCTTACTTACTTCATTCTACGTAATTCAATACTAGTCTGTTCTATAATACAAATCTTATTTTATGAAATGAATGTTAAGTAATGCGTAATAAATCTTAAGATTATAAAAATGATTAGCATAGGAGATTAAAAGTATTTTATTTTTCGTATTAAATATATATAAAACGCATTTGGTTAAAAATAAAAAAAGTGCAGTGTTATTAACGCGATGTATTTTGTTGCGAGTATCCGATCGCAAGTGAGATTACGCGCCAAAAAGAAGGCAACCATTTTCCTGACGCATTATATTTCAAAGCATGCAATGCAAAATCGTTACTTCCGTGACCTTAATGCTTTTGTATTGTGTACAGCACGACTGTGATTCTCGTTCATTTTCTATTACTCCAGTTTATAATAACAATGTTAAATGAATATATAAATGGCGCTTAAATATATTGTATAACATTGTCCAACAAAACTATTAGCAGATTATATGGAACAGGTTTAAGCCGTACGAGAGCCGACCTGAATGTATTAGTTATTTAATGTGTTTATGTTAATTGTTATTCTTATTGTTATAATATTATGTCCTATTTGTAATCTAACTCCACTGAGAAATATAATTCTATATATAAAGAATATTTTTGTTTATTTATTGGAAACGACTACAGTCTACAATTTTAAATAGTTAATTGATAAATGTACTTGTTTTTTTTTCTATAAAGCTGGTAAACGAACAGACGAGGATTCGAATGTTCATTTCAATACAAAAGGCGTCATAAATTCATTCCCGGATAAGAAGAAAACAATACCTTTCATTGAAGGATTTCATGTTAAAACACTGTGGCATTACAACAATATTATTGCGTCATGCAATGAGAGGTATATGTCAAAGTTATCATATTCACCTGCTGTCCTTGGGCTTGTCGTGTGGGGCGTGCGGCGGCGGCATGTAGCAGGGTGGTGAGTACGGCGGCGCATGAGGTGGGTAGGCTGGTGGCGGGGGGTACGCGCCACATTGGTATTGGTAACCACCGTATCCAGCTGCGGCAGCCGCTGCGGCGTAATCCGGCTGCCCCAGACCGTACCCGGCTACCGGGTGCGGGCTCATGCCGCCGTAACCTGAGTCAGGAGGATATTGTACAGTGCTGTCACGATAATTACAGTATTTTTAAAAGAAACGTATGTTATACTCCAATTTTAAATGCTGCCATTTACACAATCTACCTATAATGTTGTGTAATGTTATAATGTTTACAAACTTAACAAAAAATCTACGGGACGTATTGATATCCTTTTTCCTTTCGAAGTCAGTTTAGCATTCAAATATACCTTAAGTATATTATAGTACTTTACTACATTCTTAGCAGTAACATCTAGTAATGTAAAGTATCATCAAGGTACAAGGACTAATATAATAGATAGGAATTAAGGTCAGGTAATTAGGTCAGTGAATTAATATTAAAGTGTGGCATTCAACTACTTCACAGTTCTTAAAAGAATCAAGACCACAATTACTGTACCACTCATGTTTTAACCTTTTGCCATATACCTACTGATTTTTATTGTTAATGACACATAGTGCTCTCCTAGGAATGTAAGCCATTTCAATGTCACTGTCGTACTATAATCTTAACCTATTAACCAATTTTATACGACCTATTAAGTGTTATCTTAGTTTTAGTATGCCTACACCAAATGTATCAATATATATTAGTGATCTTATTGCTGGATTTTATCTGAACTTTTCCCTGAATTAATAACGATAATCATTGTACAATTTCTTGTTCTTTGTTAAATTTTTTGTCTTATTGATGCGTCATTTGTAAACGTATACGACTAACATAAAATCAACAATAGTAACCTTATGGATGGTTTATAAATAAACAATAATGTACTTTAGTTATCTAATTGAAATAGGCCTTAATTCTAATGAAACAAGTCTCTAATGAAACATTTTTTACATGCAATGCGTAAATTATAAATTAATGATAGTATTTTAATTTATAACTATTATTTTATACGCAGTTTTCCTACTAAAAGTTACCTATTAAAAACAGTTGTACAAATATTTCGTACCAAAGAGAACGAAAACCTAACCTACATACTCATTGTTAGTTGTTACACGCCAGCTACGACGTACAGCGCCTGCGAACGGAATTAGCAACAGCACTCCATAGCGTATGTTGCGGCGAGTGTGCGCGAGGGGACTCATTATGCGGTCGCGTTTTAATTTGTACCACGTGTTTTACGGTTTTACGGCACAACCGCGGCATGCTAGAAGTCATCCCGTCCCTTAGCTTGTACGAACGAGGCACCAATGTTGCGGGGATGGGGTAATACGCAACCTAATTAGAACTTCTGTAGATAGGTATGTGTACCTAACTTCTAATAGGCTGGCTTGTATAAATATTTCCGGTGTTACGTTCAATGGTGAACAATCTCCTGGTCAGTAATTGTAAAATTGCAATCATTAGGATGGCATAAAAGCTAAAATTTGACTACTAACCCCTACTAATGCGTAATACATGCAAAGGAGTAGCGAAAAATATAGGTACTTGCTACTCGAAAGAGGTCAGTGCTTGGCCTCGTTCCTACCTTATTTTGGCTAGTAGGTATTTATTGCCCGTTATTTATTCAAATTAATAATTTAAACAACAAAAGTATATTATTGAAGATATTCTTTTTGTCGTTTAATATAACAAACAACAATTTTACCTGTTGCGTCTCGATGGTATGCTTCTAAGTAAGGATGACTGCCGCCACTGTCCGGTGTCGATTCTCGGCTGTAGGACACGGCACCGGGGAATGTTCGACTGTTAACAAATACCAATGTTTAATGCAATAATTATCATACATCGTTAAATATAATTATAATTATCGGAGCAGAATAGTTTTTTTTAAGTAGATCTACTGAAAAGCACCTCGGAGATCAATCGTTATATGCTTGATGATGAATTAAATTTTCGTCTATGTAAATTGGGATTTAACATATCGTATATAGAATACTTAAAACTGATCATAAATTATCAAATTATGTTATTGAATTGAACCCCAACCAATTCAATAACATAATTATTAGAACGAACTGTATACCACAAATATGCATGGTGCTGTTATATTCTACTGAAAATAATGTTGGCACATATTTTAAATGTATTTCATTTCGTACCTATTCTCTTTAACCTGGGAAGTTTACAATTAATTCAGTAATTCTTGCTTATATTCACTCATTTGTATAATACACTGAATAGGCTGTAGTCTAACAACAACCAATATTACTATAAGTTCATTTGATGCAATGCCATAATGCCCTAGTGGAGACGCCATATTGACGTAAATCAAGAATGCACACACGTATGATACACCATCCAGTGTATTATTGAAATCAGTGGTTATAACAAGAAGCCTATCCGACAAATGCCTCACCTATGTGGTAAACGGGACACACTAAGGTCGAGGGTCTGCCCCTGCGGGCTGGGCACCTGGGGGCTGGCAGCGAGCTGGGGCGAAGCACCCGGAGGCGGGCTGCCGCGCGCGCCCCCGCTGCCGGCGCTTGTGTACACCGGCGACGCGTATGGACCCTGTTGTAAAAACCGGTTATATATAGACATCACTAGCCTTGCCCCACCTACCCATGGAGTACATACCAATGGAGCACTTTGGTCAAAGTTGAAAAATCTCATCGAACCGAGTCGTACGTTATCGCGGTTAGTTTGCACGTAAGCCAATTGCTTAGTGAGCCCATAATTTTAAACGAATCGTGTACTGCTCCATTCCTATCCACTCCATGCTTTACGCTGGGGCACACTTAAATTGTTCACATATCTACAACGAAAGCATATACCTCGCAAACGGTCCGACCTTCAATGCAATAGTGTGATCAATGCCAATACACTTGTGTCAATAACTCGTTAACGTCCACATATAAGTTTCTAGAGTTTTGCCGATTGCCTGCATAGATGAGTTTCTTCGCTATGCTGATTCATTACATTTATGTTCACCCGGAATCAACAAGCTTAACGATCAGTAAGTATGAAATTTCTTTGCGCAGATACAAAAATAATTTAAACCGCATTGAAGTTTTAATCGTACCAATTGACAGGTAAAATTGAAAGAGAATCTCCACCATGCAAGCAACACTTGCTTGGAGAAGTACCTCACCTGTGGGCTACCACTAGTCGACGAGAGATCTATCGCAGGCCGAGGATCACGAGGATCCCTCGCCGTGGGACTGCGCGGGCGCTGTGCTTGGGCAGCGGCGATCTTCACCGAAAGGTTGATTGCCGAGAAACCGGGCGGAACACCGGGACCCATTCCGGTGACGCCGGCCACACTCCCTACTCCGCTAGCCGTTTCGTAGTGGTACATCGGTCTGGACGGACATATACGAGCGTTGAACATCACAAACATTGTGCATAGTTACTGTGTAATATGTCAGTTTAGGGAAACGTGAGGATATGATTTGGAAGTCTCGTTTACCACATTAGTTTAGGCATTGTTTGTGAACATTTGTTACCGTGACGAAGTCGTACTTATTTCTATTTACGTACCTAGGGTAGATAGGGCCGGTGTTAGTTTCTTGCTCGGACTGATCGGTTTTCATAGGCGTGGGTAGGTGCGGGTCGTGATACCGCTCCTCGTCCCAGCCGTAAGGTCGTTGCGGACACTGCGCGGGGTCGTACCGCTCGAACGCAGTCGCTCCTTCGTAGCACCGCGTCTCGTACCCATATCGCGTATCGTTAATTTGACTACGAAAAAAATTTTACTGTTGAAACCGATGGACTTACGCTTGAATATCGCGAGTATGTTCGTTACTGGCGTGTCATGTTACGGGGAACAAATTGACATAAGTAGAGGTGAAATTGTCACAGTTAGACGTTGTGTTGAATGCTGATTTGCCAATGTCTGTTGTCCATTCAAATAATCTCGAAATATTTGCTGCAGATCTCGCTTGTTTGAGCGTTACCTTAAAGTTTTGACTGCATCCACTGACAATATTAGTTAAAATTATAGTACGAGTGTATTATACAGAAGATGTTATGTATATTATAGAATCGTGATAGAAATAATAGCTGTAGTTTACGATACAATAATTTTAAATCTCTAAAACTTCACAATATTATTTATAAAGAAATTAAAAGAAAGATTAAATTGCGGAACCTGCTCATACGAACGATAGACAAAGACAGTAGATGATACACAAAGATCTATTTTGAATTCTAAGCACTGAAATAAATTTAGACGTACCTGTATGAGCGCACGTGGTCATCTGGTGGTCGCTCGTAGGGCGAGCGCTGGTCGGGCGGCGCGCCGTAGCCGGCGTGGCGCGTCTCCATCGCGGGGGAGTCGCGCTCGGGCTCGGCGGCCTCTCGCTTCGGCACCAACAGCTCGGGCGCCTCGCTCTTCACCGCGGGACTGGGCGGCGTGGCCGCTGGCTCTGGGTTCCGTTCCGCTTCTCGTTCGCGTTCCCGCTCTCGTTCTAATTCTAGTTCCCGTTCTCGTTCACGTTCCCGTTCTCGCTCTCGTTCTCGTTCTCGTTCTCGTTCGCGTTCTCGGTCGCGTTCAGGTGCTCGCGGGGTATTCGTGTGCTCGGTTGATATGCTTACCGTTACCGGATGTGTTATCGGCACTGCGAAGTTTTATAATCAGTGAGTGAATCAGTTTGATCTTTTATTATTGACTACAATCATAATCGCTACAAAATGACCAGAGAGCTAACCTGCAGGTCTGGGTCGTTGAGCTCGAGCAGCGGCTTTCCTAGCGGCGGCCGTGGGACACCCGGACAGGGAGCGATGAGTGCTCCGGTTGGAGCTGACGTGGCCTCGTCCGTTGCACCCTGGTGTAGGGCACTTCAAGATCGTCTCGTGCAACGCCAAAACTACGATCAGACAATCATATTTGATTCGAACCGTATTCGTTGTCAATTGTTCGCCACGTCCATCCTTTTTGTGTGTATGTGAGTTTCAAGTTTAAATTTTATTTATTAGTGAACATTTTTGTTTATATGACAATTAATTAATATTTATTATTGAATAGGTTTTACACTGATAGCCAACTAATGAGGCAAAGACCGTAGTAGTAGATGCTGATATTCATGGATATCCGTTTAGATATCCCTGATCATCTTTGCTGGCCAAAAAGAAGCCAGCATGGTTAAGCAATAAAACTGTTTTACAAAGCTTGAACAGGTACAACAGAAATTGATTGCATTATTGGAAGCTAAGTCTCTAAAGATCGAATTAAAAAAATCGTAAAAGCTAATGTTTGGCAACAACAATACCTAATGTCGGATGCGATAAAGTAAATCCTATTTATTTACTCTTCTCTTAAAAACTTGAATTGAATTGAGGAATAAGGCTTTGAATATTGTTAGTGTAATATTTACTAAAATTATGTTATAATCTACAAAACTGACACTTAATCTTGATAAACCAAATAAAAAATCTACTGTGAAAAAATATAGTGGGATGTTGAAATGATTACACGAAAATAAACTAAATACATGTAGGAATGTAGGAATATTTAGAAATAATACTTTATGAAATTACTAAGAACACAAATCAATAAAACTGAAAACTAAGTAACGTAAATATCTTTGTCTATTTTACTTACTCTCCGGTGTGACTTTATCCTTTCTTGGGCATCCTGACAGACTGATGAAACAAACGATAAAACATGTTGAAATATAGTTTGTAGGATATAAATAGGAAATGGAAACGAACAAAAACTTCTGATATTGCGTTAGCGAAACACACAGCACATCTTAAACATCCAGAACTCAGAAATAAACACTCTACGAACATAAATGCCGTCGGAGTGCAAGCAGAGCTTCGCTTAGTGAGTCACGACCCGGGGCCGTATCTAGGTCATCCTAAGTTGGTTTATTCACAAGAAAGACTCTTCAAGGCACTGAAATACATGATAATCATCATCAGAACTCACCTCCTGTGGTGCGTGTAGAGACCGGTGACGTGGCCCTGCCCATTGCAACCGGGAGTTGGGCACTTGTTGCCCTCTGCGAACAAATCGACCGGTGCACAAATTAGTATATCGTTAATCATCGCGTGGGGCGTGCAGGCGATCGATACGACCGGGCGTGCCGCGGGGCGTACCTGCGCGGCGCCGCCCACACGAGGCCCCACCTCCCAACAACTCCAAAGAAAAAATAAAGAACGGCAAGCGGCTGCGCGGACGGACCGACGATTTTTCTTTCAGGAGAAGCGGGCGGTGCGAGCGCCCCGCCCACCGCCTGTCCTGACCCGTTTTTATTGCGCGTGGCCGTGACGTAAGCCCAGCTATCGGCCAACAATACGAGGAAAAATCTTTAGGTACGACGTATCTAACATATGAAATGTACGTAGGTGGAGCCTTGTCATACATTGTCGGACGCGAACTTATTTGACACTTCTTACAAATGACATAAGATTTATTACTAGTTTCTGTTACTACAATGTGCAAACATCTCACAAAGTTTTCAAGTTACAGTCAAGAATGTATAAAAAATAAATTTTAATTCATCGTTGTATTAACGCATAGTTATTGTTTAATAGGTGAAAGCGATTACAGCGAAGGTGCTCGAAGTAAAGCCCTCAACTTGAACTCTGAATGGGGACTAAAGGATGTAACGCAACGACCTTGAAACAAACTTCATCTAGTTCATAGCCCGGAGTTCTGTTATAGCGTCGTCGTTACGAAAGTTTGGCAATGGTTGTTTTCGGAGTGCGATACCTCTGGAGGCAGGTGGAGAGAGTGAGGAGAGCGGGCGGGAGTCTCTCGATGGCTGCGCGGAGGGTACGGTGCGGGCTTCTTGAAGTGCAGTAGCCGCACGTGAACCAGCGCCCGCAGGCTGCAATACCGTGTACTGCTTGGAGTTCTTGATTGAATTCTTCTCGTGATCGTTTGAGTAGCCACCAAACGGCTCGATAGGTATCGGCACTCCGTGGATTTTGTGTTTCACCTCCGCTGGTGGCTTAAAAGCTGACTGTGTGGAATACGGCAACGATGCCGTTGCAGCTTTGTAAGCGTTGTACAGCGTTTGTTTATTTACAGACATAATTTCAGATTTTAGTCTTTCCTTTGAATCCCGTTCGTCGTCTAGACGATCTGAAATATCGATTTCTAGTTCGTTCGACGAATCCATGTCATCAAAGTTGGGGCCGTCGTAACTATCATATTTATTGTGATCATACTCGTCACTACTCTTCTCCCGTTCTGATCTCTGGGACCCGTTGCTCATTTTTTCAATTTCAATAGTGCCAATGATGTTGTCTTCACTGTGATTGCGCATGGCGAAACTTTTTTGTGATACATCTGCACTTTCTGAAGACTGGGACGGAGAAGAAGGAAGCATTTTATCTGAACGTTTGTCGTGGAAGAGGTTTTCGAAGTCGTTAGCATCGTCGTTTTCTGAAGACGGATCTCGACCCCAGTTTCCTGAGAGATTTTTTAGTGCAGCCTGTGTTTCTAAGATGAGGGTTTCGTCAATTTCATCATTCTGGCGTACGAACTGCGGTAGTTGGGAGACTAAAACACGTCTGTGGGATTCTATTTCTTCTCGTCGCTCCTCCTCAATAAGTCTTCGACGTCTTTTGTTCGCTAAGTCTTCGTCCATGTGAATGGGCTCGATCGGCCTCCTGTCGGTGACTCTGAAAGTCTCAACATCTACGCCAAACTCCAGTCTTCGTTTGTTGATTTGTCCCAATGAATTGTGCGTATTAAGAGCAGAAGACCTGCAACAAACGGTAATATGACAGACATTGTTTCTACGGGAACATAACATGGAAATCGATGTACGAATATATAAAGAGTTGTACTTGCGATTCGATTTTCCATCCACAATCACAATATTTTTACGCGGAAATGATTCTCGGCGTTTTTCGTCGATGTGATCACAGCCTTAACACTCGGTAGTTTTATTTTTATGCACAAAAATCGTTCCCACGTAAAAACCATTTCACTCAAGAGCTTTCAGACCAACTATAGTTATTAAGGGA
>DWPA01005815.1:0-11478 GCA_018251375.1 Calpodes ethlius
GCCGCCCGCGACACAGGTATATCCTACTGCGGGGGTATGAGTGTGTTAGCGTTTACCTATACTAATACTACTAACATACTACAGTCCTGTGTGATATTTGTCACAGATGTGTAAGTGCAGAGTGATAGTGCCACTGAAAACTCGCATGTATGTATTATTCCACAAAAGAAAACAATAATAAAACGATTAATTTTACTATGGATACTACTGAAACAAATCATTATGATCATAATTTGACAAGACATAATGTATATTAATATAAAGATTTATTAAGACACAAAAACAATAACTATTAATTAAAAAATAGTAGAAGCGGTAGGATAATGTAATTATGAAGAAATTAAATGTTCTTATTTTTGTACTCGTATAATAAGTAAGGGTCCTTAAAATAATGTTTATATTATTCTATTGTGCAATAAGACTATCAGCGTTCGTTTAAAATGACCGAGTGCTCGTGAATAAAGAGCGAGATTCGTGAAATTAATTAATTAAAATTTAGTGCTAATTATAAACTTAAACAAACATTATGGGTATGGAGGACGTTTGCGGCGAGCGGCATACGGGCTGGTAAACAAAAACAGTGTGCACCCGCTCTTTTTACAGCCTTTGTTCGCTCTGTAAATTATACACAAAACCCCTTAACAAAATAATACAACGTTTAAGAATATGAAAGTAGAGCGAAGGTTTTCAGAGATAGTTTGAAATTCCCACTCCACTGAAATTTTTTTATGGGAATAAGTAACTAAATAATAATATGCTTTTTATAGGAAGTATCAAGAGGTAATACACAATTATTAGTTTGGGAGATATAACCCTCAGATTCACATGCGTGGGAGAAAGGTACAGCAATAAAAAGGTTGTCGATTCCTTTGTAACTTTGGTTGCCAAACAACGATGTGTTGTGAAATACGTTCTTTAATTTGGCTAAAATATACATTGTAATGGATCTTCCCACTGAACCCCCGGTCCCCTCGGTCTTCTCAACTATTTCCACACAAAGAATCATAACATGAAAACGCTCCGTTGAGCCGTGAAAGAATAACGAAAAACAAATAAACGTTATCATTGACACTATATAAACGATTGCCGGACTTAATGCTAAATAGCGTTCTCCATCCGTTCTAAATCGGCCAAAAGGCGCACGTTCGAAGTAATCCAAACTATAAAAAGACAACAAACAATTTTATATCGTTTAAAGGGAAATAGATGGCGCTGTACAAACATTTGAAACACATATGTATTTCATTGCATATTAATGTTATGACAATTTTTCTATCAATCAATGAACATAAAAAAGGCGAAGCCGTATATATATACAATATATAATTTTAGTTAAAAAATACTACTTTTATTTTCAAAGTAATTAATTTCACAAAATCAAATGTGTCAATAAAGTAATTTAAATGTTAATGGTAAAAAACCTTATCGATAGCAAATGAAAAAATGTATCGCTCGGGATATCATTTCAGATATTACCAGAGTCGTATCAATAAATTGGTAAATATGGACATTTCCCGTAATGAGAATTAAGCCGATCCACTCGATTAATCGAATGGAGTATCAGACCCGAGGTTGTACTAATATTTATGGTACTGCGCTTCATCATAACAAAATGAACCGATTCTGGTGAATGAAATCGAAAGGGGAAAATTAAAGATCAAAAAGATAAAGTTCTGTTGTGAAATTTATTTTTGACGTCACGTTAATATCTGCATTTATTACATAGGCATAAATATACCCCATGTATCTAAACTGCTACGAGTTTCAAAAAGCTTTTATTAACGTTTTCTTTACAATGAATCAAATATAACTTAAGAATCAATAGTGTGTTTATTTATCTGTGCATCACACGAATAAATACATCAATATATATTATGTTGAATCTTAGTGCAAGGAGAGTGACAACGCTATAGCCACGTTCGTTGATTATCAGAGTGCATCTTGAATAGGGGAACCTGGCTAAGGCTCAAGATAGGTGAAACTCTGTAAACGTCGAAAGTGTAAAGTGTGTTTAAAAAAAAGATAGGTTGGATTTTTTTAGACGAGCCAACTTTTTTCCAAAATATACTAAATGTCAGGTCAAGGACAGTACCACATGGCGAATACTACACGTATTATTAAATGAAAACATACCTATATTATAATTATCTAAACTTAAATTCATCATGGCAAAGCATAATGTTTTTGATACTAAAGCCATTTTCGGAACAACTCAAACAGATTTAAACGAATTAAAAAAAAAATCTTTTAAGGTTTTTTTTTCGGTATTTTTTTATAATAATCCTTAGTTTATATTTTTTATATATGCTCGTCCCACAATTTGTCTAGATACGAGTAAGTACCGATATAAAGTAGTGTAGTGAGCAGTGGATAACCTAGTGGTTCGATCGTCGGTTTTTCGAACGGGGGCTGTGAGGTCGAATCCAGCACGCACGTCTAATTTACAAAAAGTTATGTGCGTATTACAAGTTAATTCTCATTTGCTTTAGTGAAGAAAATACCGTGAGGAAACCTGCACAGCTAAGAGTTCTTCGTAATGTTCTCGAAGGTATTTGAAGGCTACCAATATGCACTTGGCCAGCCTGGTAGACTATGGCCTGTACCCCTCACATTATAAAGGAGACCCGACCCCCGCAGTGGAACAGTTATTAGTTGTGAGGATGATAATGATGATCGATTTAAAGTACATCTTAACCTTTCAATGGGAAGATTATTTTAATCAAAAATACGTGTAGCATTCTCCCTTAGAGATTGTGCAGTTGATGAGCTAAGTCAGTGCTTAGTTTTTCATAAAAAATAACAGAGTTCGAAAAAGAAACAAAATTATAAATAATAATAAAAATAGTCGACTTATATTTAAGTTATATTTGGTCTCCATCTATTCTCAGATATTGATAGTATACCTAACCATCCCCAAAGCAAGGATTGCTATTAAAGGTTTAATCTTAAATCTTTGCTGATCCATCAAAGGTAGCCCCCAGACTGTATTAGCATTAACTGACCGCCCGAACAAAGGATTTTAATTCAGTTATCGCATTCTTTGTTACCATAGAATAGATATTCCATCTCCTTTGATGAGGTACCTAATTTACCTTTCACAAAAGATTCTTTACATATGCTTTGAATAGTACCTACGTAATTAAGAGTCCTCGATATCTTTCTAAGTAGATGTTCGAGATTTTACAGAAAATTTATTTCTGAGGCCGTTAAGCCGCCAGGATTATTTAAAGATGAAGTTAATCCTAACTTTGAATTCTGAATGTTTTTATGAATTATTTTAATGAGAGCATTTTTCTTTGGAAACGAGTTTTCGGGCGTTCGCTTAATAATATTTGCTGGATGAAAAAGACACAAAGGATCTTTTTGAGTGCAAATAACATTAAATGTTACTTTTTGACGAAATGATCAGAAAGACGAATGACATAAAGGGAAATGATTAACGCATAAAATTTGACATTCTGACATTCTGTTTGTCCTAATTGTAATTATGATCCTTATTAGGTCTAAATAAATGTTATATTATTACTTTCCTTGTTTCAATACTTCACGGGATTTAACTATGCAAAATACACTGAAACAATTGGTTACTATGTAATTTCCGCAACATATGTGTTAGCATTAGTGTTGGCGGTTGCGGCTAATTGCACCTTAATTAACGGGTTAAAAATGCTACTACATTAGTGGGCTTATAAACAAATGTTACATCCCGTTAATTTGTATATCTATTACGTTTCATGAGACCGCTGAACAATTATCCACATCTGCGTGTTATTATTAGCGCGTTATTTAACGTGTTAGGTAGCAGATATTTCCGTGATAAATGTGGTTTAAACTTTCGAAAGTCGAAAGTTCCTAATGAGAACTTCATGGTCTTCGGGATTATGCCTTTTGGTTACTCGGGCTAATTCAACAGAATCTCGATGTCACATTGCTTATTGGCTAATAAATATCGATAAAAACAACCATTAAACCAAGTCTTAACTGTCTCTAAGTTCTACATAGCCACTTAAACAGGTAGACAATCTTCTCACAATCTGAATACGATATCATTTTAAAAATGGAACGAATTGAAGAAGCGATGTGAGATCAATCGCGACCAAGAAGGTTAAAAGCGTATGAGTAAACGAAATCACATGTATTTTCCTTTCAACTCGTGAATATCAAAAACATATGAAATAAATCTAAGCTTACTTTACTCATACCCGCGTGGGCTGCGAAACTGATACGGAACAAAAATATACACGCCCGCCTTACCATGAAAGCCTCAGGTTTACATTACAACCTCGTACAGGTAAATATTTATTACTCACAGTTTGTAGTTTAGATATTTACAAGTTACTATGCATACTCCAAAAGTTATTTCATTTTCATCTCACTGTCAATAAACTTTCATTAAAGTGAATTTGAGTAAGTTTCATCATAAAATATTATAATTGTGTTTTTAATAATATTATTATTATTCGTACAAGATAAGAAAAAAATATAGAAAAATTAGGTTGTTGTTACACTTACAATGGACCTTATGGACCAAAGCGTACCACAGCTTATAACAAAATATCCAAAAATATGAGCAACTAGCACACAGACCAAAGTAAGCCAATTAAATACTTGAACAAACGCTTATACCACTGCGTATAAATATTTATGGCGGACGGAATGAACATGCACAATAAAGACAACACAAAGAGCTAAGAGCTGAGAAGGTAATTACGATATATGCCTCTACTGGGAATCGAGCTAGGGACTATTCTCTAAACAGACAGGAAAAGCAACTAAGAAACATGCACATAAAAATATAAATTAGAACCACTCGATAAGTCACTTAAATTTACCAAAAATTCCTTGCTTTAAGTTATTAAGTCAAGTCAAAGGTCTGCGTACATTGTGGCATTGAAAACATATCGTACTTTAAATATTTTTGGGCGTCCTTAAATTCAACTTTCAATTAAGCTCGTTTGTGCCAGAAATTCGGCATTATAAAGGCAGGCGAAGACGATACGAGCCGCCTAGAGGCACCCCACCGAACAGATTTAATTAACAAGATATGAGTCTCCTTTAAACAGACTATAGGCACCCACTTTTTGGAACATTGGTGATTAAAATTTTAATATATATAGATGTAAAAGCATAGCTTATGCTTTTGATTTTTGTGTTCGTTAATTAAATATACATTCAATTATTATAAAAATCGATTTTTTTTCCCTTGAAGTATCTTTTTTACCTCCACGGCATGTAGAAAGCTCTCCTGCTTCGCGCATAACACGGCTATAGAGTAACATTATAAATAACCAAGGCGTTACGACAAATATTTTATCTGTCACATAAATGTCTACCCCGGCCATGAATCGAGCTTGACATCCTATGCTGAGCAGAGAACTACTATCTGAACTAGTGGAACATATTATGTTTATTCGATTTCATTCAGTAATTCAGTTAACTACATGAATATTATTGTTTTATGACAAAAAACATTATCAAAAAAAATTTATCGAACCTTTTTTTTACTTGGAAATAAGGTCCTTTAAAAGCTTATTAGGTAGGGTATTTTAAAAGTTTTTATTCAGATTCAACAATCTACGTATAAACAAATTGCGATTAAAATTACCTGTTTCCAGTGCTCGATTGAGCTGTCAATAACCAGTACGTAAATTAGATGATAATGCAAGATAATGATGTCATAGAGCAAGTCTGAAAGCGCTAATACCTCGGCGTCTTTCGTTGATCCTAAATTATTGATCAATTAGGTAACCGTGCGCGCGGTCAACAGTTTCATAGGTGACCGCTAGAGGCAAAACATTCTTTAGAGCTTTAGTGCTTCGGAGGGCACTGTAAAACCATAATTCCTGGTCGTTGTCATTAGGTGTCAGTTATTAACCCTTTAATAGGTCGAAGCCAGAGCTAGTTTGTTGATAGAGCCGGAGAGTGTCCCTAAGAACTTTAAAATGAAACGTAATCCAATTTACTCGGGTAAGTTTGGGTTCTTTTGATTTGCCTCGAGAAATACGAGTTCTATCCGGTTTTAGATGGCTATGATTAATTATATTTGTAGTTTTTTAAACTGTATTAACTGACAATTATTAAATATATACAATTGCACGATCATGTACTGTACGAGTTTAATAGTTCATAAGCATTTTCCTTATTAGAAAATGATCACTTGCTTCGTTAAAGGAAATCATAGTGAGGAAACCTTACTCTATTTTTAATAATGTTTTTAAAGGTATATGAAATTACAATCTAAACCCGATTTATGGACTTTGGCCTATCCCTGTCTACTCGTGAGAGAAAATCGGACCCCAACAGCACGGAATTAACGGAAATACAATGACATCTTTTACCATTTTCAAACTACGTTACACTATGAGGCATCAATGCTTTGACTTTTGTATCAAGTACGTAAGCATTTGATTTGAGAGTAACGTATAGAATAAGAATGGCCATTAAAAAAAAAACTTATTTTGTACACGTTGTTTACAATTACTCTGCCATCTATAGACTTTAGTAAGCAACTACGAAACTTCTCTGCAACAGATTACTGTTTCACAAATGTGAATATTCGAATACAAAATCGATTGCACGTAGCGTCGATCAGTTATACGAAATTGCATTTGCAAACTTCGTACTTAATCGATTAAATTTCTGATGTGAAATTGTATTGTTTTCATTATCCATTTTGTTCGGGACATTGTTTCCGCTCACGAACCTCGTAAATTATGAACTGTATGTTTTCCTGCAAGCCCTCAGGCCAAGCTTTAGCTGTGTTAAAACGAATTGAAAACCGGTAATCGAATGCGCGCAATGGGAGCTATGTCAATATTTTAAATTTAAATATCAAATGAAAATACCGGTTTAATATTTATTTTACTTTATATCATGTAACATCCATCTCGCTGTCGATTTTAAATAAACGCAACTTGTTTTAAAACAAGAATATATTTTATTTACACTCTCGGATCGACTACCGTATGCACAGATAATTTGCCCGCTTTATTTGTAATTATGAATTCTGGCTGTTCGGAGCTTTTAAATAAATAACGAACCTGTGTCGTGTAGAATTATTAAAACGAATGTTTGACAGGAGATAAGGGCCGAGGAACTTTGTTGTTACTTCGGTTAAGGGCCCGAAACATCTTTTGCGCCATCTGACGGAGAGCTTCGTCGCGAAATTAAAAAAAAGGGAAACAGCTGCCCGCCTTAATTAGAATTTTTCGAATTTATACTATGAAGCGAATATTCCAGGTAGTGTTTACCTAATTCGGGATACGTAATATAAAAATTTAATTTTGCCGTAATGCCGACGTACAGGTTTTACTCCGATGAGAACAAAGGAAACGATTTCAGGAATTCATAAACGTTGTGAATTTGATCTTATTTTCATTTCATATATTAAGGACGTTATAACAAATTCTGTTTTTGGAAATGTGGTTACTAATCTAATGGTTTTCTCAGATATTATATTTACAGTCTAATTACCGGTATGGGAAATTTTACCTTTTCTATTTTTTTACCTTTTATGTTGAATTCAATAGTACAAATACCTGCGAAGTTACCTCCAGAACTACAACATCGGATGGTCGTGTATCATATTTAAAAGCATAAATTAGCAAGGATCATGACTGTATTAAACAAGAATGCCGAAAAATTCGACTTAAGAGATTCCACGGAGCCCTGTCTGAATAGAACAAGTTACACGCAGATACTGTATATAGTACTTTCTCTAAAAAATAAGTCCGCAACAGCAAGTATCTATGTTTTAAGAATAATACCAGGTAACTATGTACTTTTCTTGTTTTTGAGTGGGTAGCTAAGTATTAAAAGTAATATTAGTACATGAAGTACAGTATTTTTCCCGAAGCAAAACGACGTCGGTTTGCTAGCATTCTATAAAGAGGTAACTTTATTTCAGATTGGCTCATTGCCAAATCAGGTACAACGCACAAAACACATGGTCGGATTCATTCAGTTTACCCACCGCTTGCAATAAAGGCGGTGGCCGAACCGGCCAAGTTCTGAATAACTACAAATTACACCTCTTCCAAAAGTCAACAGGTTGGAACATGGCCAAACTACTTTTATAAGTTGTTAAATTGAGGGTTTAAGATTTTGTTATATGTAATTTACAGTTAGGATTATATGAAAATTACATTTACTTTGCTATACGAACGCAAATGTCCCTAGCTAGACTAGCCCTAGCCCTATGACATTTGATTGATATACTTCACTCTTTCTAGAACAATTCTAAAGACAAAGATGTAAATATAAACAGATGATCCTTTCTTTCTTCTTGATCAAAAATACTGAGCTGGACTTATATGTTCTTATATGAAGTAGATTTGTTAATGAAATTATTGTAATGACCCTATGCGTTCGTGCCCACCGTGAAACATTTCAGTATTATTTGTGAATATCAGGGATAATATTATAATGTGTACCAAATTGAAAATTACGCTAAATCAAATCGGTTGTTATCAGAAGTAAAACGTAATAAATGAATATATTCAAGAGAGTTTTATTCAACAATAATAATTTACATAGCAAATAAATAAGGTTTGCAAATTATGAGTATAATACTTAGCAGCAAGCAAATCATTAATTGATTACCACTGATTACCTTTACCTAAGCTCTGCTCGGAGCTAAATCGCTAATCGTATTAATCTTGGATTGGTTTTCCTTCCGGCCTTAATGTTGCCGGATATTGTGCTAATTAATTATTACTATAAAACGTAGATGTAGATATATAACACAACATGATTCAAGTAATTTTTGCCTGCCATGTTAAATGTTATGTGAAATACTGCAATACCGTATTAATAACTTTAATATAACAACACTCGTAACTTGTTAACACTATTGTTTGAGCCCATTATTATCACTAACAAATTTGCGTGATTTAAATGTCATTGATGTATGCATTTATTTGCTTATTTTTTAATTATACATTAATCTGTAAAGGAATGGTAAAAACTATGTTTTTTTTTATTCAATTAAATAATAAATAGTAACGTACATTCGCTTTTCATCATAGACACAAATAAAACATTCAATAATTGAACTTATTCTTACAACGGTGGTGTCATTGAATTTAAATCTAATTTCTCTATCGTTCTTCCCGAAAACTGTAAGCGTAGCTTTTATAAAATACTTCTTTAAATATATACTTGTTTTATTTCAGTCTGTGTCGTCCCCACTTTTTCTAGGACAGCGCTTCAGTACCGTATAACATTTGAGCCGAGTGGTGTAATGCCCAAATTATACGAGACCCAGTGAAAGAATACTCACTGGAAACTCAGTAAATTTCAGAGAAGAATCCGCCTCTTCTGAAGCTTTTCGTTAAAACTAAGTCGAGAGACAATGAACAATATAATTTTAAAGTTTCTTGTATTCAATAAAGTAAAAAAATATAGAATTGTTCTCGTCGTGTTAGTCTTTTTTCAAGCGTTATTTTAAGAACCTAAACTAAGAAACTAAATTTTCATACAACTATTCTTCAACTTTGCAATAGTTCTGTAGTTTGGTTATACATATTTACCTACTGAAAGTGCAATACAACTTTAAAAAAAGACGAGTACCGATTTTTTTCTGCACACTTTCAAATTTGATTTTATACATTGACCTGCCCAGGTAGTGGAGCAAGACGTTGGAGGAGAAATGAGGTTATAGGCTTAGGTGTACTACGACTACTATCTAATAACAACTAGAACCAATGATTTAATACGATCTACTAGTACAGAATCTCTAAAGACCGTTGCCGATCAATCTATAAAGTATTTCAGCTTGAGGGTAGGACTTGTAAAGTGGGTACTCAAAGTGTATTACTTTTTCTAAACATTACATAATTCTTAAGAAGTCACTCTAATACTTAGAACAATCTCAATCATGAGGAGATACTTAACAGTAAAATGATTACGTCCTATCACTGGCCAATTCTACTGCTAAAACTTGAAAGCCATGTGTGAAAAGTGGCCATAAGTCACGTCGCTAGCCAAGTACGTATTTGCTTCTCCACACACACTGATACACATATTAATCTGCTATGGTGGCTTAACGGATAAGATGGATTACCTTCCGTTTGCCGATTCCATAAAAAATAAGCAACACATACATTTGTCTCGATTTACGTCTCAACAGTACAGTAATCGCATCGCTTCCCGTCCTTGTGTGTCTATCCGAATAAATTCCTGAGATTCGCCGAATGTGGTTCGTTCATAATTTATTCGATGAGTGGAAGACATCTTGGAAATTTATATTTCATGTTAATCCGTCAAGCATGCGAGGGGAGAATTAAAACGGCGACGTTTTTCGAACATTTCATACTTGACAATGTTATTTACATACATGTAGGAATAAAATACCATGTACATGTAGGTCGTTTTACATAAGAAATGTAAAATGTAACCTTTGCAAATACTTCCTTTAGAATTTGTAAGATTCGTTTATTTTGTTACTGTAATTTTAGATTGGCGGGTTGTAGAAATTACAGATGTGATAAAGACTAATGGCCGCTTTCAATTATCTTATTATCCATGACCTCTCTGGTCTGGACACACTAGTAAATGTAATAAATACTAATAATATCGACAGTTGTTAGACTGCTTGTTTTCGGATTATGAATAAATATTGACTACGACCCTTACCGTCAGTTGCATAATCTGTTAATTAAAGCGTCATTACGGAATAGAGGCTTTGGAAGTAATGTTTCATTAAATTAATCAATTGATGCAGCAAATCCCAACTCTAGGTGATCATTGTGCAAACAAAAATAAAATTCAAAAGTTCCTTGATGTTATCTTTAATGGTTCATTATTATATCGTCTAATGTTGTTCCGTGCAACGATATAATGAAGCATTAAGATTTAAAGTAGTGTTCCACATTTAAAATTCGTTTCTGCAACTCTATCAACTATAGTAATAAATTACAGTCACTACAATTTAATGATAGAACAAAATTTAATTTTCATCTCACTAGTTGCAACAACAGTTTTTAAGGATCATTTAAAGATGATATCAATGAGTCATTGCTTTTATTTCATTTGCAGATGCAGGCTTCGCTCATTCACTATGGACGAGTCCTTAGTGACTAAGAAATCCGAGTCGCCCGTTAAGCAGAACACAAGACGAGCGGGGTAATAAAATTTGTAAACTGTCGTATGATACGGCCGCTTAACCACGCCAGCGGCGGCGGCACATAATGTAATGAAAATAGGTGATTCGTTACGTTTGGCTAAGCTGCTAACTTACAGGGCTGGTTCACTTTACTTGTAACATCTGAAATTTCTACAGCGAAATATTAAAAGTTCTAAGTTTTATTACATAAAATAAATAAATCTTTGACTACTATCCCACCTGATGGTAAGTGGCGATTAAGACTGGGATGTGGGCGCACTAACTTACAAAAAGTCTATTCCCTCTCCTCTTGAAAACCTCCACATTATACACAGGTGGAAAAACCGACGCATACAAGCTGTTCCATTCCTTCG
>DWPA01005816.1:0-11477 GCA_018251375.1 Calpodes ethlius
CGCACTAACTTATAAAGCCTATTCACTCTCCTTTTGAAGACTCCCACATTATACTCAGGAGGGAACACCGACGCAGGATAACGGAAAGACCTGTCTCATTGTACCAACCTATTTAATACTGACTGTCATTATGTAGAACGGATTCTTATCCCTATTATCTACCTACATAGTTAACTACTACCTTTCAAATTCTTTCCAAAAATTAACCATAAAGATTATTCTACCGGGTTTCAGTTGAAATATCGAACAGCGAGTAATAAGTAGCTTCTTGGCGATCAATGCATTGGTTATGCCTTGAAGTAATGGACGTTCAATGAAAATAATGACCACTTACAATCCTTCAGATAAACATCACTAATTCTCGTACTACTTTTTAAACATATAACTTTAATATTAATCATATATTATCTAAAATATATATTATACTAAAATATAAATATTTTTTTTTGTATCTAAAAAACTTTAACAAATTACATTAGTCATATGATTATAAAATAAAATGAGAGACCTAATAAATTTAAATTATTCGTACACTAAAGACGAGTTCAGCCCTGGCTTACTAGCGTTGAGCTACGAGCAAGCGAGTACCGCCTTATACCGAATTTCGTTCATCTTGACCTCCTTACTGCGCGCTGCACTTGTAACTTTTAATATTATACTCGTCGGTTCAAGAAACTAACAGACAGGGCCGGATTTCACTTGCTTTAGTATCAACATAAAAATCTTTTTATCGTAATAAATTTATTAAGGAGTAAAAATAGCTTTAAGTTATTAGAAAAATATTGGAAATGTTGACTTTATTCATGAATAATTAAAAATACTATTAATCATTTATCATATTTTCCATTCAAAATACGTTATTATACATTCATTTGTATGTGAGACTGAGTTATCATTTCAGAATGAGTACGTTTATTTAATATTATGATATATGTAGTCGGATTTGTTTTCTTTTTAAAAATAACCTCTTTTTTTAAGCTGGACTTACGCTTATACCATTACGCGTGTCTTGACCTCCTTTCTGCACGGTGCACTTAACACGATACATTAAATGTCGCTGCTTGCAAGATTTCCTCGTTTTTCCTGCGCGCTGAAAAATACGTGTAATTCCTTGTAGTTATTTAGTTCAACAACTTGAATAAAGATGGTGACTTGTTTTGAATTACTTTTTCAAGAACATTTCTTCGTTAATATTATACATTACTTTATATTCTCAACTATACTGTTTAATCTAGAATATACTAAACAGTGCCAAATAATTTACATAACTTAATAATAAAAACTTGAACTCCTTAATGGTACGCTAAAAATCAAAAGGTTCAAAGAGTTTGGCTTGAAACTAAGGGACATGTCAGGTTATAATGGAATTTAGAGGTGCTATCATAATTTAATACGTATATAAAATTTCATACCTCTCTTGTTAGCCATTAAAGAGTTCCTTCGTCCAGAGCCACCCCTGAGTGCAGTCTCAGAACGCGCTAATCATAAAATTTTAACTCTATAGGATACTTATCCTATGTATCGTAATATAAGTTAGCTTACAAGGCTTGACCCTCAAAGATTGCAAGGTACAAAAAAGTTTATAAGAACACTCATGTAAATTTATTTTTTTACAGAATAATTCCAGTTATCACACACTCACGCTACTTCACAGGCAACTAAAACATGACAATGAAACGAGTACAAAGTACTATTAAGTTTGATTGTATTATATTCTATTTTATGAAATTTATTAAGGACTTTCGAGACTTGGATAACCAATACTTACTAATATATCTTGACTCGTTTCTTAGATCCTTGTCTCAATTTAGAAAATTATTATCCTACTGTAAAATTATTTTTTTTCTCAGTCAAATAAGTGAAACATGGTTTACTTTTTGAAGTGAAACTATTACAACGTTTTGCAGACGGAATAAGAAAAAATACTTTGCAGAATTTACGATTTATCGATTAAACATCGAAATTCAATGCTAAAAATGTCAAAATAAAAAAAAAACTCCAAAAAATCACACACTATGAAGATTCCCTAATCAATAAATAAAATAATAGTTTCTGTACCTATGTACAATAGTGTTTAATGTAAATAGAATAAAAACAATATCGTAAAAACGCAATCTTTACATGTGTGTGTAAACTAATACACGCATACAATTTTCCTGTTTGATTTCAGGATAGTGTCAATACCTACAAATGATATGATCTGTCGCTTTCTTATTGACCAACGACACTTATATCGCGCCCTTTTTGTTGTACATCTATACATGACGGAAAGTGACACAGAGTACTTTTTTATATACCGAATTAGAGATCAAACTTTGCGTACTTATTAGGAAATACAAAAACAGCAAACTATGTGGTATGTATTGAAAATATTATGACACCAAACTGAATATTATCTTTCTTTCAAGGTTCAAATTGTACCTATGCGTCTATATTGTATAAATATTTCAATTAATTTTAACTTGTTTTAAAGTGGTTTATTGAAGGTTATAAAAAAAGTTAAGTTATACTGTGTTACTGTCCTTGATAAGCATCCTCGTTGTTTACATCGTGAACATGTCATAAAACCATAACAACCTGAAAAAAGTGAGTATTGTATCGGATTTTTTATACAAAATTATTAAGAGGAACTATTAAATACAACTTCACTTAACCGAAGTAGCACAGATAAAACGTAAACTCTATTTCTAAGCGAGAAATAAACACAAACGCGATTGCCAGGTGAAATGTGGCTGATATCTACTTATAAAAATAAACGAACTTGAGAAGCATAAATAAAATGCTAAATTGAAAAACCCACCTTGACTGTATACTGTCTTTATTGAACATACATTTTTATTTAGTATCATAATATCTTCATTTCACATTTTTCTACTATATTTATGTACTCTATAAACGTTTGGCATCGCACGGTCAGTGTACGTCTTTGTTGACTGTCATTAAAACCAAACATATTAAACGACGGTCACTTAACATTGCAGAGACGAAAAAAAGTTGATCACATAGTATAAAATACTTACATAAATTATAATTGTATCAAAGACAATTAATTCAATGTCATTATAAATGCTTTAAAATAATAATTTAATCGTATATCGAAATAGGATCATAAACACTGGATAGAAGAACTCGAGTCTCTTTAATCGAATTTGAATTCACAGTAGAATGAACTTTATTCACAGCAAGAGCATTAATTCGAATCCCGAATTCATACCTAAAGGATATATTTCATCGTTCCAATCAACGGTAATTGCAAATATTATTATCCTCGCTTTATTATTTTTATTTATACGTGTAACTAAGAAATACAAACTATCCTCGAATGCGATAACTTATCTTCGTTAATTATCGCTCTGAATAATACTTAACAACAAACTTTACCGTTCCGCGAAACTTGCCTTTATTAGCAGAACACCGTATTTCTCTTAAGCGAGAGAAAAAATTCAATTTTATGAACGCTTCGGAAATTTTCTAATTACACGTTATGGTAAAGTTTTACTTTAGAGCTGAACTACGAGTCCTAGCTTTAATTCTTTTTTTCAATTGATTCATCACGAAAAAAAATATTTTGTCTCTTAAAAAAAGTATTTTTTTTATATATGTATAGATACTACTTACAAGCCAGATATTAAAAGTAGGCGAAATTAAAATTAAAAGCTTAAACTTTTCTGATTATTTTCAGAAATCTTTTCCGAAACGTAAATCGATTTTCTGTATGGTAAACGGCTAGAAAATATGACTCTATATACGATCTCTGTATATAAATATTCGTATGTAATAGCTGCTATGCGGATCATTAAGCACGCCAACATTAAAATATTCAAATACTATTCAGTGAACAGATTTGTCTGCGTTACTATGTCATTATTGGTATATAAAAATAATGTGTAGTCTTTTTTTACACCCCTTATAAAAACAAGGTTTCGAACACCGCTTTGATCTATAAAACCTTTAACTTTTTGACCTTTTCAAACAAGTTGATTCCAGCTCCACTGAATGAAAAAAAAATATAGTAACAAATGGCACCTATTATGAAACGTAGTATAAAATATAATAGAGTGCATTCAAACCGGAGTCCAACGGGAAAAACTATGAATCAATTTACCATTTTATTAAAACTTCCAGTTTCGTATACACACTGCAATCCACTCAACTTGGAATATAACCAAACTTGTTATATCGCGAACAGTCTTTTTCGTTGAATGGAGAACATAGGCAGTTCGCTTTATGCTAAAAATATAAAAAAACATGGATTTACATTTTGGGATTTATATTCAGCCTTATATTTGACAAAAAAATCATGAAAACAATTTGAAATGTTAATTTCCAATAGGCTTCATGTGGTAAATAATATTATTTTATATCATGAATTGTTTTTTGTCTGAAAAAGTAAAATTTTTTTAAAATTTTAAAATTTTAAATCATTATATTGCGCCCAAAGTTTTAGTAAAGTTTTGACTTTATGAGTTTATATTTGGTTGGAAGGGACAAAGTTAAAAACCAATCGAAAACACTAACTACGCAATAAGACTAACGCAAAAAAACTACAAAAACACCATCTCATAAATTCCAAATTAAGAAAGCCTTCGCAAAAAAATTCTAAAAAGCCTATCGACGGACTATTTTCACGTCAATTAAATTGAAAAAAACTGTACGCAATCTATCGCACTGTTTTTTCACAAGCAGTTACTGGTACTTACAGATTCAGTTTGCTTGGCATATTATGACCGTTTATATCTTCAGACATCTGAGGAATTTAAGTTAGTAGTTAGGAATAGGTAACAATTTAAGTTTTAGTATCCTATGTTCCGTTGGCAATTTTCTTTAAGCATTTTTTTATCATAACATATATTATTTAATATTCTTATCTTTATATTTGGACTGTATTGAGACTTATAGGGGGTTAATGCCTCACTTGTTGACTACGCAGTTCTTCAATAAGAATCCATATCTTTAGCCCTTTCCCAAAGATCAAAACAGTATATGGTAAAATAAAAGTTACATATGAAATTTGGTTTCGTATAATGGATATTCTGGCAAGGGTTTCTGAAACAAAAATAATACAATGCAATACAAGCATGTTATATGCTATACTATTGTACATAAGCACATTAAGTAATACGTACATTGCGCAATAGTACATAAGCGCATTATACTGTCATCGATTGTATTTACATGTTCCTCAAAAATATTCATAGAAATCTGAAGTTATAAAAGGACCTATTTCAATTTCAAGGCAGGCTGCGGTTGCAGAGCGTGTAGTACTCCCAGTTCAGCTTTGAAACAGATTTTTTCCAACAAATGTAAATTTTACAAAGTTTTTCGCGTAAACTACATTCCGCTACGAATGCGCTTTTAAATATCGCTAAAACAACTTTTTCTCGACAGGTCGCGTATGATTTCATCTAGAAATGTCTTTTTACTCTTTTTCTGTAATTCTTTTCGTTAAAACGTAGCTTCGTGACTAGCTCACACGTCGGGTTTTTCGTTTTTTCTGCTAGTCACTGAGTCTGAAATCTCAACTTTAAACTAAATTTTAAAACATGTACCAGACACTTGTGAGCTAGCTTTGGCGTTTTTTCTTTAAGTTCTTTATTTATTTTAACCGGACAGGTTTATTTATTCAAAATAACCTTTTTCCTTTTAATTATTTACGTTGATTAATTAAATTACGTTGACTTAATTAAATATAAAGTGGAATTAATAGCTAACTAAGGTACACAAGATTATGCTCCCCAAAAACCTCTGAAGTCTGTTAGCGACTGTTATCTAACGATTAGCTACTATATTGCAATATTCTATGGTCTGCTGATAAGAAGTTAAAGATAAGAAGTCAACCTTCACATAATAAAAAAACTATTTTCTCCAAATTTTTCATAAGTACAAACCTGGGGTAAAAAGTGGCTAATAAAACTGTTTAGAAATGACGATTTTATGTACATTACAATATTTTGTTTACGAACCATCAATAGTAACTCCTTCATGGTTCAATTGGTAACCAACAGTTTACCAAACCGCAAACCGTTGAGAAACTTAAGACAAGTTTAAATTCTAATGACGTGTTTAATAATAAAAATAATTGTAAAACTATTCTAGTTAAGTTACCAATTAACTGTTTTTGAACTTAAGTTTTAACTAAGTGTTGTGTAATGTAAGCAAACAAACACGTATATAGTGAGTACGCAAACTAGGCTCACGCCGCTAATAGTTATTCATCCAACTAGACGTTTTAAGCTCCAACCCTCACCTCTAGTGCTTTTATTAACACGAAAACTTGTAATTCCGTACACGGAATTTCCCCAAGGTATCCGCCCAATAAACGTTAACTAGTTTCAAATATAATCAAACATAAATTTCAGAGAGGTTCAAACTTATCAGAAATTGTTTGCATTCGTTCAGTGTAATTAAACAGTTGTAAATAGTAATTTATTATTGTTTCAGCCGTACGCCATTTTGAAAATGTTCCTTCTCTATTTGTAGTTCATTTGTAGATAAGGCACGTATTTCAAAATATTGTCGAGAGAACAATATGGAATGAGGATTTAGATTCAGGACGGGTCTACCGAAATATATGATTTGTTATTTCGACGAGATATTGGTAAAAGGGTTACTTACACGTTTCCAAGTCATTTTTCTTTATTTAATATTGTCCCATTTATTTATAAAATAAAGTTTGCTTTGTATATTCGATTATCACATATTGTTATGTAGATATAACTATACATATATATTTTTATATTGAATATAAAATTTTTAATAATTCTTATTTAACTAATAAATTGTGTCCATTTTCATTTAAAGCTATTTTGTGTGATTATAATAAACTGTAAAAATGTATATTTACCTATATGATATTATAGTCTTGGACGATAACTAAAAACTTATTTTGTAAAAGTATATTTATCCTTGTCTTAAATATAAAAACATAGACAACATACAGGCATAGTTACGATTCAATGCAGAAGTTCAGTTATAGGGAACTGATTGTATAGTATTTAAATGAATAAATAACGTATACCCCTCATAACCACACTACGATTCTTTGGACCGTGTTTGTTCACACAAAGACAAGGAAATACAGTCAGACCGAGATCAGAAATTTAAACTAATTATTCAAATCTCTGTCTCGCCGAGAATCGTATCTAGGACCCTTTGACGGTAGTCCGCAATGGTAAACATTACATTGCAAGGGTTCACTTAATTAATGTTGCACTTAACAGTCTTTGACTTGTCCGTTTTATTAACCTCCAAAATTATACTTCAACACTTATTCTTAATAACGTATTTACTAATGTATAATATATACAGTCACAAACTTTAATCGCGGACTGTTGCAAAGTAAACTAATAATAACTTAATAACAATGGATTTCAGCAAAGTAACCCGTATACTATCAACTAAAATAATTTTGTTTTAAAATTAATTAAACGTTACACTCCTTCTTTCAACAATGGATACTACTTTTGTTACAAATACTTGTATGAATATATAAAATTCAATAAATTATAAGGTTATATATAAACAATTTAATAGGAACACATGGCACAGCAAAATTCTATATTTTAGATGTCGCGTGCCACCGATCATTCACAACCAAATGCCACCACAACGCGTCCCGTATATTGGTCGGAACATATTGTGGTTGCCGGTTCCATACGCATATAAATCGGCACAGGTATTTTTATACGACTATTCGTTACTGGCCAGGAATTTAGAATTGTGTTTTGAAAAATTTTAAATATTTTTCTGATATACCTATGTGGTTTTTTTCTACTGACTATCTACTGGCGATCTATCTCTAGGATATATATAACAGTCTGTAGATTATCTATACTAATATTATAAATGCGAAAGTGTGTTTGTTTGACCTTCTTTCACGGTACAACGGAGCATCCTTATGATATGGTTTTTGGTATGGAAATTGTTGAGAAGATGACCAGTACCGTAAGCTAATTTTAATGCTAACATCTCATTCCTGTGAGAAGATTCATTTAGATGTATATTTCAGTGAAATGAATGGAAATATGCAACAAAGAAGCGTTGCCTAGCAACAAACGATAGAAAGCAATTGACAACATTTTATTGCTGTTCTTTTAACAAATAATAACAAATAATAAGTAAAACTATAACCATACTATAATATAGTAACTATGAAAGTGTATTTACTTATTTGTCATTCTTTCACGACGCAACAAAATATCGTTTCGGAATGAATTTTTGTATTAATATAGTCGGGAGGCAAGTGCCAAAATTTTATAAACCTTAATTTCCTTTCTACGTTATTGAACTGAAACTGACTTGGGTTGCTAGTTTATGAAAACACCGACAAACAAGTAACGCAGTTAACCTAGTAACAAGAAATAAAGATATGAAATGAAATTTCAATAACTTGAACATCAAACCCAGTAGAACATCTAGAGATTCTGTCTCAACATATTGTGGTTACAGTGCTGAATGTTGCGGAGCAAATGCGCGTCAGGATGTTTCTGACACCCGCCGCATTCCCACAACGCTGTCAGTCTTAATCATGCGCCGAGTTAGATATGACGTTTAGTGTTCAAAGGAATAATGATATCTACTATACATTCACATTATATTCTCAGAATATATCTAAATGAAAAGCGGTTAATTATGCCTGAATACATGGTGATTATTGCAACGAACGTCATAGAATATATCGGTCCTGTCATTCTAGATTATCCGATAATATTGGGTCGTCCGGAAAGTTCGTGCCGATATTTTAGGACAATTAAAACGCAGCTCGTTTAAATATTAACGAAATTAACGAATCGTACCCAAACTTTTTTTAATTATGACTGAAGCTTCATCTTTAAGAATATGTTTAGTATGTATACATGTAATTTTTTTTTCAGTCATTGTGATACATTCATTCAGATCTCTCGCGTTACCCACCGAAAATCGGCGCTAACTCTCCGGACCTATTAGATTTAATTTAGGAATAATGATGTAGGTTACAGTAGAGTTTTACTCTTCTCGCCTTACTCTTTTATCTCTTTCATTCTTTAGATAATTGACAATGAAATGAAAGCCATTACGCGAGATTTGTTATACCCCAGTTATAACATTTTTATTATTAAACCAATATAATTTGTAGTCATTATTAAGATAACTGTTTAATCTGATTACCAAACTTACAACTTCATAAAGCGAAAAATATATTTCTTTACGTTATAAAACATTAATATCAAATAAGTCGCTGATTAATTACGACAAAGCTGGACACACAAAACCTTACATACGCGACTTTACTCAAGGTATGATGAAGCCACAACATTGCATTGCAATGACACAGACGAACCAAATTCGGACGACGCACATAAAATCTACGAAGTCTCACAACGCATCCTTGAAATTTCTGACAACGTACGTTAATATATGCGATAAAATTGCGTGATGACAACGCATTACAATGAGGTCCATATATTCTTGCGGATAGTATTAGCTACGTATACGAAGATGATCACTAACCATCCGCTAGCTCGTCTGTTATTTATCAACTATTTACTTGAAAATAAACTTCCAGAGACTACCAAACTATATCTTGTGAAACGTAGACTGAGTCGTAACACAGTAGTCGAGCAGACATCTCACGTTTCTGATGAAATCCGTTCAATCCATGCAGTAACCATTATTCGAGTTTATTCCCTTCTATTTGACGTAAATGAAAAAGTTTTTTTTCTCATACCGAAAGCTGATGGTAAATCCGATATGATTTGCATTTCCAGTAATATTTCTGTTATTTCTACAACAGAAATAAAACCAAAAGTGCTCCATTATAAATTATTAAGAGAAGAAGAATATTGAAGGTTTACACAGCCATTTTTAAAATAACATATTAGGTGTATTGCATAATCTCATTATAATAGAAATGATTGTATCGACGGCCATAGCCCACAGCACATCAGAATACATTAAACATATCATAATTTCCCAAGTGCAAACACGTACCAACACCAGTTCAACAGTTCTGTCTAATTGATCGTATTTCAAAGTCCCCCGAGGGACTTAGATCCAACTATAGTTATTACACACTCGATCCTCAACCTCATGAACTGTGGCAACAATCCTCACAACTAAATTAAACTTATATCGCACGTCCTAATGTTTGTCTGGTGTTTCGTAGTGCCAACTAAGTAATTCGTATGAACTGCTTCAATCCGGATATGATCATGTTTCAACGTTCGGTTACACAATTCTGATCTCCATCTTGTTTAGGTATGATCATTCTGTATATAAGAGAAAAACCAACTGTAATCTAATTGATAGTGATCCTACCAATAGAGCAGCACGACCTGTCTTCCAATCATCATCATTACAACCCATAATTGTCCCACTGCTGGGCTCCGGTCTCCTCTCACAAGGGGAGGGGTATAGGCCTGGACTATGGCCACGCTGGCCAAATGCGGATTGGTAGACTTCACACACCTTCGAGAACATTTTTGGTGAACTTTCGGGTGTGCAGGTTTCCTCACGATGTTTTCCTTCACCAAGGCAAGTGATAATTAACTAGTAAATAATATTATGAAAGAACTGAGTGAGTGTTCCTGATGATTAATTTGTGTCAATACCACTGCAATGTTGTCTCAATGCAATATGTGGGTACTCACGCTTAGGTCCTTATTGTTATTCAAAATAACATTCGAAAGTTAATCAAAATTCCAACAGCGAAATAAGTTAAATTATCCCGATCTAATATCGTCCGTCCAATAATGATGATTATGAGATCATTTTATTATGAGGCAAATAATTATGTAACATAGTTCTGATCGAATTAAACAATAACAATTATGTGTTTGTTTTAAATAAATCAACAAAATAAATATGAGATCGCTTGATAATAATCGACCTGTTAATAATAATACATCTACAATACTATAATGAACGGAGCAATCAAAAACATTTTGTTAATTCTAAAAGAGGGTAGTAACTCTTTAAAATATAAACATAGAATTATTGAAAATGTTTAATAAACTCCCCAAACAAAATCTCTCTTAAGAGTAAAAAAAGAGTAAAAAAATTGACGTCGTCTCGCTAACTCGTCGTTTTAATGTCCTCAAAAGAATGTATTATTATTTTTAAGATGAGCGTCATCGCGTTCTGGACCCAGTTTGAAGTAGTATGTACATACATTATCATTACAAAGCACCACTAATGTAGGTCCTTCACACAATGGTCCCAAACATCAATTCTAAACACTCGGATTTTTAAAGGATAATTAGACCTTTTTTAACTACAAAATGCGCTTCTTATGTGCAAACGATTAAATTTTAACTTGATAAATTATAGCTTGTAGTATTGAAGGAGCTCAAAGTCAATGTTTTTCTAATAGGCATTCTATAGAAAGCCTAGCTAGCCTCCCTTCTCCTTCATCAGAGCATGTTGGATAGAAAGATTTACTAGAAAGTATTATAGTACTCAAGGGTTCGATCAGTTATCTTCCAGCTCCATTGTCAGAT
>DWPA01005817.1:0-11477 GCA_018251375.1 Calpodes ethlius
AAAACCACCGAGCGAAGCTCGGTCATCCAGGGACTGTTACTATTAAACAACATAACTATGTAGTTCATTCAATGAAAGATACTATCTACCAATAATTACCTTACAATGCGATATGTAACTCGATGTCACCCGCGGCTTCGCCAGCGGGGTCGAAAGAAAATGAACCATGAGTTGTGATACAAGACAGACTCCAAGTGCAAGGTTATATTAGTAATATTTACACAATGAAAAGACACCAAGAGGAAGCCTAGACAACGCAAACTGCTGGCGCGAATATATCACAACCATTTGTTACACTTTGACAGTACACAATCGCCAACCTCGACACGAGTGATATGTAAGATACGAAGCCTCGTCTCAATGAATATACAGACAACTTCGGTTTACCGGCCGCGGCGGACGCACCGCTATATACTTCCACATATTGTTAAAGTTGTTAAAGTACCTTTATTTATTTGTCCTTCTTTCACAGTTCAGTGGAATATTCTGATGAAATATATATTTGTAGTAGAGATAATTGGAAGGCCGGAGTATGACAAAGGCTATTATTTTTTTGTTTTTAATCTTAATACTACAACTGTAATAAATTTGATCAATCATTTGGTTCCATTCAATCAATTGAAATCACCAATATATGGATAACTTTATACATCTTCAAGTCTTATATACCATCAGTAAATAGTCATCACATTGAATAGTTCCTGTGATAATTTGACTATACCCTTACATTTCTACATTAGCTACTTAAAACCTTCAGATGTGTGCGCCGTCAGCGGACGCTCATCACATTAAACAAATTTTACATTTCCTACATCTCTAATACTTTGGCTGATTTCTTACATTTTCACATCAGCTACTTTAGACCTTCAAATTGTATCTAGCTAACTAGTTATGAATACTCATCGCATTAAATATTTTTTGTTGTGCCTTCATTTGAATATACCTAATGGTTCATTTTGTCGCCCGATTTTCCACATCAGCTACATAATACATTCAAGTTCTATAAATCATTAGTAAATTTATATTAAAATTTTAACAATTGTTAAATAGATTATCTTTATGTTAAATAACCAAAATTACAGGTTAGAATGTTATTACTAAAACAAATCAAATATTTTCACGGTTGCTGGATGACTATCTTGTGTGATGGACTTTGCTAGGGATCTTAAATATTTTGGATATAAATATGATTCTTCCAAAAAAAGAATCCCATAAAAATTGTCGTTTTGTCGTGCCAGTATTAACCCATACGTAAAGAAACGCAGATAAAAATATTTGGCACAATATTCTTTTGAAGATATAAAAATTGTATTATGTCACAAACATATTGTAACTTTACAAAATTAGTTATTATTATTATTAACATACAGTTAAAACTTTTGAAAATGTTTGAAAGAGTAACTATTCTGAAGCCTTCTCTATAATATTATAGATATTCGATAAATTCGGTATTTGTTGTATTATATGCTTATAATTTACCACGAGGGAAAAATTTCTTCTTTTGCCCAATTTCATAAACAAAAAAAGAAACGCCAGCATTTACTTTTATGTAATCGTTGCAGACCCCTGTTTCTAATCGTACAACTTTGTTGATGTAAATTTATTATACATATGAGTTAAACTAACGTCGACTTAACATATACCTACTAACAGTTATTGACAGAGTATGTTTTAATACGCATTCTATAGTTAGCTTTTTGATATTTTATTTGGGCCAAGTGTAAAACTATTTTAATGTTCTGTTTTTTATTATTTACACACCATAATTACATTGTTTGCACGGTAACCAGCAAGCCATCAATGTTTTACATCAACGCTGCGCTCACATCTATTGCTAGTAACACCAGGACATAAAGCGCTTGCAAGTTACTTGATGCACTCGTACTAAATTATAACACGTTTTGCACACTACAGGCGATACTTTTCAATATATACATGTATTGTTTTAGGTGCAGCGAAGTTTACTTTTTTACATATTTGAATGTAATCCACGTTTAATAATTCATTGTTGTTAAACAGTGCACCGTTACAACATTAAGTACTGCGTGTACGCGGTTGCAGTCGATATGTACAAGTGATACATTACAAGAACTGCTGAAGGCTGGCGACTTCTATTTAATGATGCATCCAACGAACCATTTTCCTTGAATTAACCGATAACGCAAGGCTGCCTGTCTGTGCGAAAGTGTGCGAAACACGCGACAATTTACGGCATATGCGAAAATGTATTTTACAGTTATTGACAAAATAATATAGGTTAAATGGTATTTTGAGAATTTTGTGCATGATCACCTTTGCGTAACTATTTCATAGCAACCGTAAAAATCTATCAAATAAGAAACACAACAGCAATGCGAAATGAAATTATGTGAACCTAGCGTAATCTTATTAAACCTATCTTTATCTATTAGCCTTTGAAGGTAAACTACTAGACACGGGCCTACCTTGCGCTGTCTTCTTCAGCTCAGTCCATCTGGTTGCGGACGACCAACACTCCTTTTTCCGAGACGTGGACGCCATTCAAAGACCTTTCTTCCCCAACGATTTTTAGTCCTCATTACTATATGGCCAGCCCATTGCCACTTCAGCCGGCTTATTGTTTGAGCTATGTCAGTAATCCTCGTTCGTCTACGGATCTCATGCCCCCCCATAGCCCGCTGCGCGACTAGAACCATGTCTCGGAGAAGTCATCAACGGCAACACACATTACACTGAGGTATTTTGAATGACAAGATATGACGCATTTTCCTGCACTTATCAAACCAAATGTAACACGGTCTTAGGTGATTAAGATCTGTTTTTATACAAACAAACTTCGTCATTTTTTATTTAGAAAAATAAAAAACTGTCCATGATTGTCCATTGAAGATAAAACACTTTTTTTGTTAAATTATCCCTGAAACGGTTGTACAAAGTAATGAGTCTTTTAAAATATTTTAATTTTCAATTTAAGAAATATAAATATAAGTTATAAAATGAACCTGCTGCAGAAATGTCAAATTTCTAAACTGATCTGTCCGTTAAGACAAACAATTTTATGTATTAAAATGAATTTTAATATGATAGTTTATTTGCAGTGCGAAATGTTTATTTAGCGTAACAAAGCTATAACCAATTACTCACTTTTATATTTTTGCACCGTTAGCATTGTTAGCAAGAAATTATATAATTATGTATTATTAGATGCGTCCCGAATACTAAAATACACTCAACTAGCTAATGAGCATTACAAAACATAATACAATGGTTATTGATATTGATGTTGTTAAGATCAATACAATCAATTGTGAAACCGTTACCGCCGGAGCTAAACACAGATCACTTGGTAAAAACAAAACATTAGAATTGGAATGCTGTAATCAGTCTTAAAACGCCTTCACTTTTTTTTTAATATGTGCATGTGTAGTAATATCCATGGATATTCCATCGAAACCACCAAAACCATCTACCAAAAACTTCAAATTCGGCCCTTGACTAAAGTAATTTTGGTCAAACCTAGAAGTTTCTTAACTCTCAGTCAATAGTCGAAAGTTAAATGTTTAATCTGTTTCGGGCTTTGCCTAGTCGATCGTAGAAGCGACTAGTAGCTACTTGTAGCACGTTCAAACCAGTTTATCAATGCGGTGTTCATGCGACCAAGTTTATATATATACCTATATCTCAGTGAATTATTTTATCATTTCATGTTTCGACTTTAAGCGTGCGGATGTGTCAGATTAAAGATGAGCGAATAGGTTATGTTAGGTTAGGTTATGCAATTCTACATGTCATGGTGTGGACCATGGCAGAATAAAGACTAATTATTTATTTTAGCTATGACAATATAACAACAATAAATATTAAAATAAAACAAATCGTTTTATTACACCTAATTTAACAAACTAATACTTTTTAATACATTAAAGTTTGACTGGTCAAACCCCAATTTCATTAAATTTAGTGTTGTCGTTTGCCCGGCAAATACAAGGAGCTGAATGTACCATGTGCGAACCAAAACTCGTCCGCGCAGGTCATTTAAGTGGAATCATACCATTTTTCTGTAATAATTTTATCGAAACAAAGTTTTAAATAATTGTTAGCTATATTTAAATATAACGATTGCACCAATTTCCAATTATTTATATTATTTTTCCAGTACACCTCAATTACGTCTATAGGATAGTACGCCACACGTCAGTTACATGTATAGAAAACTCTTTCGTATTACAGGCCTTTTAATTTATATATCTTATCATTTCAGTTTGGAGTGTGTCTTAAATTCCTGGTGGAGAAAACGAATACAAAATAAGCTGGAACCGTACACCTCTTGCGCGACGTGTGTGGCGTGCACTGCAAACTACGAGTTTGTTGAGCGGCCATTTACAACTGATATAGACATTCGCGAGTGGTTCTGTAAAGTCGCTGTCGAGCTACTTTTTCAAGTTTTCTGCAATTGTTAATATATTAATGGTGGCTTTAATAACAAATAAACAAAGGTAAAACTATCGCAATTAGATACGATAAATTATATTAAAAGGAGGTAATAGGAATAGGGCACCTGTATAAGAGTCTGAAATTTGGTAGGAATAATTAAACTTATCCGAAAAACTACGCTTCATGTTCAGTGTGTGTTTCAAGTACAGTTATTGTAATAATAATAAATAATAAGTTGTATGAATGTGAAGTAAACCTTTGACAATATAAGTTGCGGGCGAGTTTCGACCGCACAGCGGGAGTCTCTAGTTGTAACAACAGTGTCTAATTACACGTGAGGCGGCGACGACGCGCAACTTTAAGTCACAACATTTTGACGTGTGTCCGCCATCGTGGTCGCGCGACACTGTGATATGTCACTGTAACACGTGTGAATAGACGGTAGAATAAAGTATGTGGCGGACGTGGTGTGAGGTAGTTACGATAACTCACATATATATATATGGTTCTATTTAGCTGTCGATTATTTCGACGAATATGCTTTTTATAATATTTATATCTATACAATCGATAGTGATACCACTGCGCTGGTCCTAACGAGACGCCTAGTGGCAGTGTTTTATCTCTTGTGTACATTAATCGTCTAATGTTTTATATAATAAGGGAAAAGCGCTGTTATGTGTATTTAATCATGTAATTTTATTGATTACACCCTTCAATATTCTCTAGTATTATATAACACATACAACGGACGTAGCATAAGTTAAATACTAAGACATGTAACCGATTTCTACTGCTGCTAATTTGTTTAACATGTATATTTTTTTTATATCCTTATACTTTAAACAAATAATATATATACGTCATGGTTATCATTAAGTATTGATTGTTTCGACGAACGGGCTTCTTTTTGTATATATAATACATATATTTATAAACATACACACATGCTAATCTGGGAGTGAAACCAGTTCAATGGTATAAAAATATAATGATAAGGCATAGAGCGCTGGTATGTGTATCGAATCATTGAGTTTTATGACCGCACAGTTCCACACGTACATCGTCGTAGGATACTTTTAACATATATCAATACATATATTTCATAATTATATTTAACTATTTATGTACTTTTATCAATAGTGTCCCAGGGGGATGGCAGTCTTAGGTTAAAACAAATGAATCATTATTATACACTGCAAACTTTAATCAATTATGTAATGAAGTGTCGTCCATGTAAATAGTTATTCAATTTATTAGTCTAAATTTATAACATCTAAAAAGATGGATAGATCCTTTATAATTCTTTACAATGACACGGGCTCCATGCAGTCCTTTAATTGTCAAACCGCCCGCGCCATCGCATATAACTAAAGTTAACTATTGTCACATGCTCACGCGGGTTGCTCGTTTTGATATTTGCCAACCTCCTCATCAGCGACACGCTCGGTGTAACCGGCGAACACTTGCCATCAGGGGCTAATCCACTTAGTTGGCTAATAATATAATTTAACACTCGTTAATGATTGGTTTATTTACAATGCTATTATTAAAGTCAAAAATAATAATTATGTATTTGGAAAAAAAAAACGCGTCGGGAATCATAGAGTCTCAACTTGTACTAGGTTCTTGTTGGTATCTTGTTAAGTATTTTTACACTCTGGGACCCAATCGTTTCAAATTGGAAATGGAGACATACATATACAATAGCCAATTAACTCCTGGCTTCTCTCTTTCCTATTTTATCTTACTATTTTTATATGAACTTACCTCTCCTACAAAGTCATATACTCTCTTATCTAATAATTAATAATGATATCTTTACTAATTCTGACGAATGAAAAAATAAATTTTGGAATCAGAATATTTATAAATCTGAATTAAGAAAACTGGGAGCTTTTAGCATGGAATTTATGTCTATTACTTTAGTTAGGTATACTTAACTTAGTATTTTATAAGTTAAAGGGAAAAAATAAGGAAAGCTTTTGGATAATTTTAATATCTTGAAACTTTTTTATGGTATAATTTTTTTATGCGTGTATTATATAATCAAATACAATCAAATAACCTACAAACTTATTTTAAGATATTTTAAAGAAAATCTGTTATGTGAAAATACTAGGTTGACCGAATTACTTCAAGTTAGTCTAAAAATTGAAAATGAATGGTAGGGTAACTAACTATTATAATACTTTATAATATATTTTAAAATATAAACTAGTACGGGCACAATGCCCCATTATTAAATTAATCTATCGGGGTTAACCCTTTAAATTGTCTTTGTAAATGCACTTAGCATAATATTACGGTAATATTTAGAGTGGTCATGTCTATTTATTTTGAAAAACAGTCAAAGAATACTTTGATAGGACTGATTAGCAATTATACAAATAAAATATTTTTCGAATGGTTTGAGGAAAACGAGCAAGTGCACATCCTGGATTGGATGTGTAATGTGATGGGTGCAAATAGGATTAAATATCACTAAAATCAATTCGTCAAGAAATAACCATACATGTTATGTGATTTCATTTCAGCATGAAACCGTTTACATACGAGTGAAAATCTGTTGTGGTGAAACTTAGCAATGGTAATTATATTACTAAAGGTGATACTGACTGAACTTTATCTTGCGAATAGTCCCTCTTCAAATCTTTAGTTACACATTATAAATGTTTATTTCATTTTAGTTAGCTCACATAATTATTCGTTCGTCAACTATTCGAAGGATATAATCTGATCTAATACGACATTTGATCGAATACGCCTAAAAATCTTCATACATTGAACCCATTAGAAACGCAACCCCAAGAGTTATAACGATAAGTCATATAATTTTTAAACTAAGTACATATATACTCCGACCTTGAACTAGATTATACGCAGAAATATGTACCTATTTCCATGGGATTTACAAGTGGACAAAGGTTCGAACAACATAGAAAACTATAGATATCATAAGAAAAGTTCAACGTGATTACATTCGGTATAATTATGGCAACATCTTATTTTATTAAAATTTATTCCAGGATCCGCGGCTAATCGTTACTTATTGTTTAATATTTCTAGCACTTACTGCCGTGCATAAAGTTTTCTGAAGTCGTTATACTATGTATGTCGGTAGTGTTTCTTGATGTTCTTAACCAGTTTCAAAATGCTTCAAAATTAAGTATCACGGAAATAGGTAGATATTTACCTTACTAGTAGATTGTAAGAATCGCTGCTTAAAAACAAAAGGGCCATAAATAACATCATATTAACATTTATAAATCGTATGACTACCTGGTTACAAGAAAAAAATAAGTTTACTTTATTATTTTTTGAAATTAAAATGAATGGAAACTGTAATCTCATTTAAATTAAAAAATATGGTCCATCAACTTCACACTTTTGAAATAAAAAGTTGATTTTTAATGTAAATTCATTTGTTTTGAAGCAGCGCAACGTACTCTTAATCTTAGAAAATAAGTCTGTGTAATCTTTTTATATTGTTAAGAAAAAGAATCTGTGTTACGTACTTACATAAAATGAAAACAATGTGTATCTCACTTAAAATAAATAATAAAATTGACGTTTTCAATTCATTCGAAGAAAATACTTTTTGTTAAACTATCGTTCATTAATATTAGTCCAGTTCCTATTATCGAGTCAAGTCTATTATTAAGGCCAACCTAATTCCATCCTGTGAAGGTCAAATTCAAGTAACCTGCTTTAAAACTTACATATGTTTCAAACATTAACCTTAAGAGATAGTGTTGATGACGACCAATACTAAGGAATGTTATATTGACATAGTATGAGTAGATGGTGTAGTATCTGGATATAAAAATATATTACAGATACATGAACCATGAATTAAAAAGTCTTGTTGTCCAGTAGTACCTGGTCATTGACCTGCGCTCCCATTATTACTTTCTGTATACTTTGCTTACAAATACATTTGCATGAACTTATGCAAATAGATTTTAATAAAATATCGTTAGTACAAAACTGTCGATTACCAATAACAAAAAACTGTTTTTAACAGGAGCCGTCTAGGAGAAGCGCTGAAGCTCGAGCTGTTTTCATTTGACCTAACTTGAACCTAGTAATAACAGTATATATCATTTTACGCCTAATTTTCGTATCCTTTACTCGAACTTTGTCACGTAAATCCAGGTTCAAAACGATTACAACAAAACAATAATGAGGCTAATTTCAGGGTTGAAGTCTCAAATCGGATGAACTTCACTGGGGTTCAGATGTTGGGAAGGGAGAGAAGGGAAGCTGATAAGCCCTCAACTACTGGGCAAGCTGCCGAAAACGTAGTTTTCTTTTTATACAATTTCGATGACTTACCCTCATCAATAAAACCTACAAAACTCAGGAAATCAGATGCTGGGAATTCGATCCTGATTACAACGACACTAATACGATACTAATACTCGCAGTTCTCTGCGACGCGTTGTCTTCGAGGAAATGGAAAAAAGCTATCCTAACGATAAGAAAAGTGAACCGTAACTAAACCTATCTTTTGTTCAATACCATCTGCCTTAAATTTGACTTTATTATTTTACATATAACGTCATATTGTGTTTATGTGACTCCCTTTTCGCTGGGATTCCGCGCCGGTCTCTTCTGGAAGATAATAGACGAGGCACCGAGACGAAAAGTATAATTGTGGCGAGTTAGAAATATATACAAACACCGCGATTGTATATTTGTGTACTGTATCAATGACACGACACTTTTATTTATCAGAGTATATCAAGTCTAAGATTACATTTTTGTTATGGGTTAAGTAAAGCAAACGATCTTACAGTTGCCACCCTATAACACCTGGCATCATCTGCGAATAGTACCTCAGGAAGGACTGTAGTTAGTAAGTGTTAGTTGATGTAAGTTGTTGAAGTATGTGTTGAATATGAGTTTGAACTGCCAGTTCGTAAGTATCGGAGGTGGTTATCGCTGTTTTGCTACCATTTAGGAAATATAATCGCCAATTACAAATAAATATACTAATGTAATCGGCGACCTAAAACACATTTAAATGCATTAAGGAAATTATGATGCGGCAAAAATAGTTGAGTTAACTGTAATTCTGATGATTAGGACACGCGGGAAGTCTTTCGGAGTATTAAAAACGTTTACATATATGTATGTGGTTTCGGTCAATTTTAACAAAATCGCGGTGTTGCATATTTAAATAAATAAAATAAACTAGTTGTAATTTTGAACATTGTATTTCGTTTTTAGTTGATTTACAAGTACTTCCGTCAAGTTTAGAATAACGATAATTGGTTCAGGGTTACGTTGCAAAAACGTTATTTAGAGACACTAAACCAAAGGGTAAAATAATTAGAAGCATAAAATGCCCTATTATTTGGTCGAATGATAAAAAATAATACAAAAGATAAATACTATACGGAATTCTATTGTAGGTACATGTATTATAAAATGAAATGTTTCACATTCATAAGACTGTAGGTAGATATTTTCTTCACTTTACATTCAACACATTTAAAAAGTAGTAGTTAATATGTACTCGTATGTTGCATTAATTACATACGAAATTAGCGTTTTGGTAAACTGACCACTTTCATCTCTAATATCCCAAATATAATATAAAATAGTATTTATGACATGATAATATATATTTTTTTATGTTGAGCGAACTCGATTCTCTGATAATAGTAATGTTTTATGTCAAATAAACAAATAATGTCTTTAGGAAGGTTGTTATACATATAGTGGTGCACCCGCTAACTTTGATGTACTTATGCCAAAATTAGTTCGGGGGCAAGATGAAACAAGATGGTGTGCGCGGCCTGATGCATATAATTTACTAAAAGTGATGTGTGAGTGGGTAAGTATGTTGATGAAGATAAAGCCAAATTTAATTACAATAAACGACTTCTGTCCAAACAGTATTGCAATCTCTGATATTTGACTTAAAAGTAAGATTCCGCGTAAGGTACTACTTACATTAAATAACCTTAGAGTTTTATAATGTTTTGATTAAATTGTTTATCTCATGAAATAACCTTTTCTTTTGGTGGTTTTTGTGATGTATTTGAATATTTTCCAGGGCGAAATTTATAAAATACTGATTTTGTTTTGAAATACGTAAAGAGATAAATCGGTGATTAAAAAGTGTCACTACGATGTGTACGTTTTCGTTTAAGCATTTTATTATTTTCATATAAACTTAAATTCCAAGTTGCACATAAATCTTAAGCTACGGAGCTCTACAATATATCCTCATTTTTGAGTTCAAGGCTTCCAAACTTATAGGTGAAAGTCACGTAAAAATCGGTTTAGCCGTTTCCGAGATCAGCGGAAATAAACGTACAGACGGACAGACAAAAATTCTATAACGTTGTGTTTGGCCATAGGTATCGTGGAAATAACGATATATAATTTAAAAAAAGGTTCTTTATTTTTTGATATAAATAAGGGCTAATATACCGCAAAATTAGATTTTTTAATTCATTTTCATCAGGACAGAAAATTCTACAATCGAAATATCTATAGAAAATTGGAAGTTTTATTTATATATATATTTAACAAATATTTATATGAATATTTGTTGAACTGTGAGTACAACGAATTAATATATGTATAAAATCCCATGGCACCTTATGAAGCTTGGACTAGTTTACAGTTTACGTGTTTTTGAGGACAAAGGGTTTTGTAGAAAATTTGGATCGCTAAGGTCTCAATTTGTATAAAGGTTGGCGACGCTGTTGCCAATTAAAGTCATACAAAATAAATTACTTTAAAAACAACAGATAAAAGAAAACCGAATTGAACATCCTGAACTGAAAAGGTTATTTGTGAAGAGACCTATTAAGTATTTTTAAAGGCAAATTTTCCATAGAATAAATTCGTTAAAGTGGACCAATTTATTTAACAAGATTATAATGTTGACTTTTTTATTATGCGAATGTACCTGGTACGATGTAGCAGGGTAGTAAAAAAAAACTCTCACTTAGTTTGTCGAACTGGCGAGCTCGTTTAGTAAGTCGAACACTAAGGGTTTTAAAGTATTGTTTGATAGATACATGTATATGTAACATAATAAA
>DWPA01005818.1:0-11476 GCA_018251375.1 Calpodes ethlius
ATTTGTGGTATAACTAAAAAAAACGGTTTTTGTGGGTTGGATCCTTTTTGCATAACTACGTCCAATTGGAGTTCTATTTATAAATTGTTTTTTTTATACTCTTTATACATTTTTTTATTTGTGACCTGGACTCAAAGATAACTCTTCACTAATCATTACTACTCTTTAATTCTTTTATCTTTTTTAACCAATATTTTATTGCTATATACGTAAGTGGTATTTAGAATAGTAAAACTTATTTCTTTGGTAACTTTACGGGAATTAAGAGGCTTTGACAAGAAGTTTTACGAAGGGCAAGGTATTTTTTCGTCCAAACCTCAGTATAATATTCCTTATACCTGGATGCGAAGCGCCTGGTACATTTGACGTGCATTTTATTAGATAAACTAGGTTTTTACACGTGCTCAAAGCCGAGAGACGGCTGCCGCGGTCTGATAAAATGATATCTATCAGGAAGCAGGCTAATGAAATTTCTGGGCTTTCCACCCGGTAGAAATACTATTATGCTTGTAATATATTTTCCAAGGACAAAAGATAAAAATTGTACAGTGATTTTTTAGTTTTTTGGAAATTTTAAAAGACAAATATTTTGTCTATGGTTTCTTGATCGTCGTAGGATATAAGTACACTTCTACAACTACTTTTAAAATTGTTTTTAGCTTTTGATTTTTGGAATGGAAAAATATTCAATAGGTATCTATATTATAATTATAACGGAGTATTTATTAATTTGATGTTTTGACTTCCGGATGTGATTTTAAAAATATTATAATACCGGCCTTTGACCAAGATACGTGTACCTATCTGGAAATCTTAGCTAACCTGTGATAACGGCAAATAAATAATGAGTAATAAATGCTACCCTTATGAATAAAGTTTAAATTAAAATTTCGAATTTAAGCTTGATTTTGCATTCGAATTTCAAAATCATTGTTAATTTTGAATTTGAATTTGGAATATGAACTTGAAATTCGAAATTAAATTTGTCTCATTTGCTTGTCTGTAGCAAATAGACCGCGTGTGTGTGGGTAGATACAGTAGGGTTGCCACATACCTCATTTACGAAGGCAGGAACTGCGCGCCGGTTCGGAGATTTTCTTTCCGCTTGATTCGGATTCAGGCTACACGTGCAACGCTTCAAAGTCACGTTTATAATAGATATCTGTTTAAAGTTGGACTTGGTTTTGTCTTAAGTTTCTCATAGAAAATAGAATAATGTAAACCGGCCAAGTGCGAGTTGAATTCGCTTGGATAAGTTCTGTACGATGAATATGTATGAATATGTTTTACAATAATTTATTTAAGGACAAACTTAAATTATAGTTGAAGAGTATAATCTTAGAATGTAGTTCTACACCCACACTACTATGGGATTTACTTTAGACGAGGAAATATAAAATTTGAAGTTTTCATTAATTATTTCTATCTTCATAAAAATAACCTACAAATATTTTGAAAATGAAATACACTACATACACACACACGAACACACAGACACAGACCAACACATCAACTTATAACATCCCCCTTTTTAGTTGGGACTAAAAAAGTAATTATCACATGTATTTATTAATCCCCTTGACGGGACTAAACCTGGGACTATACACAACAAAATCATCACCGGGAACACAGCATCTTTCGAACCAATCTTGGAAACACCAGTGACTTATATATCTGTTTTCCGACAGGGTTGCCGCACGTATGCCATGGCCGAGTGCTCTTTCGCCCGCTGCCAACAGGAACGTCGCGCGATTCGCAAGGAACTGCAGCGCTGGACCAAAAACATGGTCTACATACTCGGTGAGTGACAACCCTACGTTCGTGGGAGGGTATACAATACTAATACTTATTATATTTATCTACACGTCATTTGTATTGTGAAATGTTTGACCATTTATTGCTTTTATTATCTTCTTCTTATTATATATATAAAAATGAATGTTTGTCTCTATGTCCGATTCGTAAACGATACATTTCATCATGTGATGATCTTTAGCAAAGTTGTTGTGTACGAGCCCACGAAGGTTTCTAAGTTGATACGACCAATTTTTGATGTGTCATTTTGTCATTCCAATTAATTTCATTTATTTCTGTGGCAGCTCGCTTTGACTTAGCAACGCGCGCAGGGTTCAGCTAGTGTTTTATATATTAGAGTTATAACGCCTAGACGGTTGATTTCTTAAAATCATATTGGCGTAAAGCTTAGTAAATATATGCGCTGTTGAGCATTGAAGAGTTCCCTCGTCTGTAAGCAACACCGAAAGTAATATTAAGTGATATTTATCATGAAATTATTATCATCGGAACTAAATCAGTGTGACATATATCATATCACATCATAGAATACGTGGAGGTAATTGTAATTTAACTTGGAAGATTTGACTCAAACAAACATAGGAAAACAAACATCGGAAGTTAAATAAAAGCTATTACAATATGTACGTGTGTGTTCATATCGTGTACGATCGTTGACACGCACACAAGCGTAAAAATGTGTGTGAATTAAATTAAATTTTCCCAAAAATTTGAGAGATTATAATTGAAAATATTAGTCTAATTTTAGTTATTCATGATACCAAGATAGCCTTTAAATGCTTCATCGAAATGGTTACACATGAGGTACGTCTATTGCGGTTTTAAACACTATTAATTATACTCATCAGTGTGTACACTTAATGAGAAATATGGTCCAAGTCAGTCTATCTATCAGCCTTTAAAGGTCCACTGCTGGACATAGGCCTCTCCTAATCTTCGCCACTCCGATCCTGAGCCTTCTAAGTATAAAATAAATATAACTAGTCAATATAATATTATATAATAGTCCATGTCAATATAACTACATAAAAATTTATTTTGTCATTTTGTATGCCGTTAAAAAAATTAATATTTCACACCGATAAAGTTAAGTTATATTTTTATTAATAAATACAATAAATAGAAAACATATCAGCAGTATATGCAGATATGAAAAAATTTAATACGTAAAGTCGTTCCAATGAGCAATGTATAAACATGGCGTTTCTACATTAGGCCATCTAAATTCTTAAGGACAAGCTGAGTTGCCCATCAATACTTGAACTGATCGTTTGTAAAATAATCTCCTCTAGTTAAAGCAATGATTTAAAGCCTTAAAACACAATACATGTTACTGTACATCACGGTTTAGTGGCTATGAATCCACCATGTTTCTGTACACCAAGCTCGAAGTTAGCAGGACGGCTAAGAGACACCTGAAGATGCTTGACAAACGAACTGGATAAACTATATTATACATATAGCTAATAGTATCGTTTTTTGCGGAAATCCAAGTTATTATTAGTCTACTTTGCAACAATCCGCGATTAAAATGTATGACGGTATATACTTTAAGACATACGTGGTTCCTCCCTTCCACAAAGGAAAGCATGCACTACAATAAATTAAAGTATATACCAACATACATACCACCACCAACAACTGTTTCGCTCCGAAACGGATAATCATCAGGGTATTGACCCTTGATTGGTTAGTCGCAAATTTTGTTTTTTTGTTGCAAAGTAGATTAATAATAACTTAAAAAGTCTGTTATGTTTCTCTAAGTATTTCATAGTGCTAGTAAATAAATAAAAGTTGAAACAGTACTAAAACTAAATCAAGGAAGTCCCTTGAATTAAGCTGTAATCCAATTTTAAATGACCTAACTGTAATAGAATTAGATGAATGTTCAGTGTACACTATACACGTGTAACGAATCAATTGCTGTAGCTGGGAGCTTGGGCAATGCTGCGCCATACTGGCCCAGTGGGGCCATTGACCACTTTTATATGAACGAATTTTGTTGACGTGGCTTGTGATAGGAGTTGAATCGTAGAATTCGTCTTTATTATCGGAAAATATTGGCTTATTCTATGGAATTTGTGATGAAAATAAAGTCTAAAACGCACGGTCTTTCTTGAATGGTTACAAAAAATTTTTTTTAAATAAAAAAAAAACATGTTATTAATCTTTTATTTCTTAGCAATCAGTAAACAGAAAGCTTATTTTTTATTGATTAATTTTCACAATTTAATAATTTTTGTGTTAAATGTGTGTACTAGGATAGCATGAGTGATAAGAAGAGTCGTCTTATCAGTAATGTTTTTAATATTGGAAATAAGATCTGTCATATATTACGTTAAGCTCTATTTTATTTTGACACATGTAACCCTAACTAATAATATAATTAGTAACGATATAATAATGCTACGGAACCGTTTTACAATGTAAATACATAAAAAATATCAGTCTTAGATGCACAATTAATGGTACACAAGTAGAACAATATCGAAAGACGCAAATTCATTGATTATGTCAAAATATTCACAATGATCATTTCGAAATTCGAACATTCGTTTATATAATCTGTGGCAAGATTGTCTATGGCACTGTGAGGTACAGCCAACTCCGCTGAACGTCGGCGCATGTTAACGTACACAAAAGTAAAGTTTGAATGCATTTAATCACGTGGTTTTCAGTTCGGCGGCAAGTAAAACAGACTGCCGCATAAAGACATGGTTATTGTCGAAGTTTCACACGAACGTTTGAGTGATCTGCATGTCATCTATACTAATAATATAAAGTTGAAGAGTTTGTTTGATTGAATGCGCTAATCTCAGGATGTACTTAAACGAATTGAAAAATTCATTTTGTGTTAAATAGTCCATTTATCGAGGAACGCTATAGGCTATATAACATCCCGTTATGACTAATAGTAGTCGAGCAATAACAAGAAATGTTGTGAAAACGGGATAATTTTTTGAGAGCCAGGGGCTGACCGATTAATGATCATAACGAGATGTTCTTAAAATAGTTTTAATAGATTATTGGTGAAACCGCGGGGCACAGCTAGTCATGTATATATGATAGAAAATGGATGTGAGGCTGAGTGGTCGAGACTGTGTGTATTACATGAATACGTGTACGTGACGTCACGGGTATTGTCTATTTGAAACGTTTATATAATTAATTATTTCATTTTATAGAAGACACTTGTGTTCTTTTTTGTTACTTTTCTACTGTTATTATCAATTCATATTTATTCATATACTATACATATTAAATCTACACTAATATTAAAAATGCAAAATTGTGTTTGTTTATTGTATGTATTTCTTTCACAGCGCAATGGAGCGTTGCAATTGTATGATTTTTGGTTTGGGGATAGTTAGGACAACGAGTACCATAGGCTACTTTTTACCGCAAAAACATGTAATTCATGTGGAAAGATCAATTACGATATTTCAGGCAAATTAAAGGAAGTGTTTAACAACAAAGCCTTGCCTGGCAACCATTGATAGAATTAAATTGACAACCTTTTTAATGCTGTACTTCTCACATAAGTATGCGGAGCCGCGGACAATTTTTTTTAAATGACAGTACCCTCATTTTATGTTAAATTTTAAATGTTTATGATAATAAATAGGGTGGTCGCCACCGTCAGTCCACCATTCTATCTCCTCGGTACAACGACGCATATTATTTTACATTCCCTAAACATTTTGCGATTTGTTCAATCAATTCTTTATCTACGTCTAATGATAATTTCTAAGAATATAGTAATTATGAGGTCGTTCGAATGAAAAATAAAGAGTGTAATGTAGAACGCATTCAATATACATTTTATATGTACAAGTTAATTATTTTATTACAGTAGGTATATCGCCACATATAAATGCGTTTAAAACAGAAATGTTACTCACAGTATGAGTCAGAACTGCATGATTAGAAATATTAACCTAATTTGTACTCAATTATAGATAGGGTTTGACTTCAAATCAATGTTAGCAGAATTATCGTAGATCTCATTCATTGACTAAGGCGATAACTGTATAGGCCAGCTGGTTTGGACTTTCCCAGCAATGCATGTAGCTTCTCATTTCGGGTTCGAGTCCCGAAGCAAAGCAAATAGTTACATGACGAATAAAAGTTTTTTCTCCGGTTGTGAGCGTTTTTGACGTACTGTTTGTATATAAACAACACTGGATGTGACGAAATGAGCGTTCATTTATTAATAACACTAGTTTCTACCCGCGACTTTGTCGCGGATGGCGAGTATCATAAAACGAAATTAGAACGAGATTTAATGGTCTGACTGAATGAAAGAAAGAAGAAAGGAAAACATTTATTCAGAACAATATAAACATACAATACATTTAAACATTAAGCCTACCTCTGAAACGGAATGACGAGTTTAGTTCAAAATCATTATCCCAAGGGAATGTATAATTGGGATAAAATCTATCCAATGTAGAATTTAGAAATCATAGACTTCAATTTAATAGTTGATTAATCATTTTTAATCCATTCAACGGTAAACGCATGACAATCTGAACATCTTACGCAATACAAACATCTGAAAATCTTCACAAACTTTCAGTTTCATTACATTAGAATTCTTCGGAATTTCCTGTAGAATTCACAACTGTGATAGATTAGGCTGATGAAGCATCGCAAAACTCGGTGAACTCTACACTGATTCATCGTAGAACAAATTGGTCTTTCGAGCAATCCAATAAACAAACTTTACATCAGAAGCAAACATTACAAGCGACAATTATTACTATTATTAGCAGTAAACGAGGCTTAACGCTCGTAATAACTTTATCTGTGCCAGTTATAAATATAATTGCAATTACTCTGTGTGAGGACGAATAATAAAACGCATACAATTTGACATACATTCTACTGTCAATGTTGCCGCTGAGGTCCTTATACCCGTATTTCAAAGGAAATCAAGGTCTCCGAGACATATCTTGGTAAATATGCCGTGGTAATCGTATCCAGCGTTAGGGCTGCTACACATGACTTATGGACGCTAGAGAGCTTTAAAAACTAGAATAATATTATTCGTCAGAAATTCTCGACCGTTACAATATAAATACAAAATAATGGTATTTGTTTAAATTTTTGCTAATTGTTTACCTAAACAATATTCCTAACTCCAAGAGTCATAAATACAGCCTACAAAATCCCCTTCCAGACAACGTCCCGATATCTATGTAAAAGTGACTCCCACTTCGGGATTCCCCAGACAAACTTAACGATAACCCTACCCGAGAGCAAACGGTCAAATCATATGTTACATATTAATAAAATGCAATTACGCCACAGTGATTATTCAGAGTGAACAACCTTGTACGCGTAAACTTGTGTCATTGTCCGTTAGATAGTTGCAGTAAGAGTATCGGGTACCCGCCCCCTTATGGAGTAGCGAATGGGTTTTTTGCCTACATCCTACCCTCCATAAAGAGTTCGATCGAGTATACTTTGTTGCCTTCGCCGAATCCGGATGGGCAAACTCTTGACTTTTCTTTAAGGTCTCGTATACCCGGATTCATGTCTCCAACCCGTGGTATACGGAGCTGGTCAATCGAATTATGTCAATAAAGGAGAGGCTTTACATCAAACGTTGTTCTCCTTAAGGTCCACTTGTATGGTCAGGGTACTTTATATGGTTTTGGTGATAATATTGCTGCCAAAACAGGGTCAAAAGCTAAGAATTACGATCATTATAAAACTAGGTGAACGTTCTTCAACCTCTTCCTTCATGCCTGATAACCACTACTTCATACGCTACCTAGCCCAGATTAAACTAGGTTGCACGGAACCCATGTACTACACGACAGGAGGGCCCTAACATAACTTGACTCGGGATAAGGTACACGTATCAACAGCACATTTTTGACTAAAGCTTCAGAAATTATGAGACTATCATTGATATGGAGTTCCGTGACATCAATGGCGCGTATAGGAACTGGCGTAACAAAAAAATCAGTCAACCCGCTATTACCTAAATTAAACCGTAAGTAACATAAAATAAAGCACACATTTCAATGCTAAGAGTCGAGTCCGTATGAAGTTGTCATCCAGCTGGTATATTATGGGGCAATCTTTAAAGCACAATATATCCAAACGTTTGAACCGATGTTAAACATTTACGCATACTACGGCGTACTACAATATTGTTGATTAATTAAAACAATACACGAGTTAACTGTACTAGGCCTCGAAGCAACAAGCTCCGGCCTTCCCCATTTATTGCGTTTCATGATCTCGAACAATGACGGAACTGAAATGAATTTCACGCCCGGGATACGCTCGTACTGCTCAGAACGAATTGCCGTATTTGATATGAACCATATCGTTTTATTATGTTTTGAAATGTGTGGTATGTTTCACTGAGCCTGATCTTTTCACACTTTTTCGTATATTTTATACTCGTAACTAACAAACGAGAGGTTTTCTTTATGTAAATAGAAAACAGACGAACAACAATAACCGGTTCTTCCAATGCCTGGTGCGCTGCTAGAGCGACGTGTTCAATGGCTGGAATCTACGAGTCTCAAGGGTCACCTTTTTACCCGGGCGTGATCTCGGGAGAACTAGTCTCCTGGTGGATGGGCAGACTCGGCTGTTGAGTGGGGGATAAATAATTAAACAGACGAGCAGTAGTTACCGTCGCTAATGTACATAAACAACGCAATCACCACTGATGCGTTGCTGGCCAAAAAACGCAAGAAATTCACTTTACCACTAGCAAGATGCCATGCAAATATCCTACATCGGACGGTGACAGGAACTCACCATATCCCCATTCGTTGTTCAGAAGAGTACATCAGGAGCAGAAGTTAGCTTGGACTAGAGACGAATGAAGTCTTTAGATCCTGAACTACAGTTCAGGATTAAAATTAATATTCATAGCTAGCAAACCCGAATCTTCTCACTACTGGGCGATCGATGATCCATTCTGTATCCCCCTGGAAATTAAACCCTGGAGAATTTACTGTAATGGAGCGCATACGATACCAAACCTTCAAAGAACTCGAGACCCTACATTTGGAGCACTTATGGATCGTAACCAAACTTGTTATTTATTTATCAGTGTCTTTTTAAATATTTCGTTTACATTACAACTAAACTTATCCAAACCGGTATTGTTGATACTGAGACGACTTTAAATTATGTTGATAAGCTATAAATAGGTTTTAATAATGCGTTCGTTGTTAACTAAATGCGAAAGTGTTTTCAGCTCTTTGATATATTTTGGATCTTGATTATCTTAAAAGTAAAATTCAATATCTGGCTCTCATGTTTTACTTTGGTTCTCCGATTCTTTACACCTACACTTCTATTTACTTTTACATCTAAATCTTTCAAGTTTCCAAACTATATTTTTGGGAACTCTTTCCAAAGACATCAGAATTCTGCAATTTCTTTAAAAAATAGTGTGGGTACTTTGACTTTTCAAATCTATTATCTCATGCAAATGAAAGTAATCTATAAATTTATCTTATCCTCCTTTTTTAATGTTTTATTCATGTTTACGTTATTTACTTTATTCAAATGTATATTCATAATTGAATTTACAATCTCAATTTCTACTAATTGTATCGAGAATTTCAAGCAAAGGAGAACACCAATTAAATTATGTACCTCGGGCTAGAGTTTCCTCAAAACATTTGTTTTACACAGCTTATCGGTAAGGAGCTTCGTTCATCCACAATTCAAGCTAACCTTACCAACTCATGGTCCATATTGAGTAACAGACATGACTATGATGTGGTAAATATAGTATGGTTGAAGATCGCTGGGTTCTGTATGAACCAGATGTATAGCGAATCTTATGCCTTTGTTTTGTCCAATAACACACTATGGCTTCTGTCATTACTTATATCTATAAGAGACGGCGACCACTTACAATCAATTGGCTCATTCACTTGAGTGTCGGCTATTTGTATAAAAAAAGAGTATTAAAGTGTTTACGTCCATTAAAGAAGTAAATTAATATAAGGTTTGGAATAATCGATGAAATTGGGAGTCTGGAATGGTTTTTACGAAATTCCTGGTAATGAAATAGAATTTTGTTTTTTATATAATCTGTTTTATTATGAAATATTACATGACTTATTTGACTCTTTAAGCAAACATCACTAAGATAGACTTAATTGTAGAAGCGATTAACCACTTCATATTGAAATAATAAATATCTAATTAAAAATCGATTATATATTAAATCACCTGTTATCGTTTATATGTTTAGTTGCAGACTTCCGGTATCTTTCAATATTTATATTATATTTTATAAAATACTTGATTCAAAATACTGTATTGAGGATGACGTAATTAAATAATATTTTTTTATTAAAAAAATAGCCCCAATACGGGCCAGTACTCTTTGAACTCTACATCCATTTAAACTTGGAAAAACATATTCATTTTCAATTAATAAATTACATTCAATAATGCATCATATTTTAAATGAACATAAAACATAATCATTAATGTTATTCGAAACCCGCTACCAATTCAATCGATTTATTAATTTGTGACGCACACAATAGAGTTCATATTACAGTGTACCAATCGTCAAATTTATATAGCAAACGAATGAACCGTATCTCGTTACATTAAAGTTGATTTTAAATCAATTGGTTGTTATTTGATGCGATACATTCCAGCTTCATTGATGATGTGATGTACACATACATTGAGGGTACGTATTAAATTGTTTTTGTGTGCAATGTGTCATACGTTGATGTATGTCACAGTGGAATAAGTTTCAATGTTTGTTTGTTTGTTTGTTTGTTTGTTTGTTTCGAATTGACAATTGCCGTTGGCCTTATCAGCCTTTATAACTTAACGCGGACAGAAGGCTGTACCTGGAATGGTCTAGCTGTTATAATAGTATATCGATTTTGATATTATATTGACTAGAAATATCCATTTTTTTCGGCACACATATTTATAATAGACAAGTCTTATACACCGTTAGTAAATGCGCATCAGATTGAATAACTTTTGTTGTGACTTCATTTTATTATCTGTAATAATTACTCTGATCCCTTACTTTTCTATATCTGCTACAACAGACCATTAAATTTGATATACTATCAGAAAATATTCAGTGCATTGAATGACTTTTGCTTTGCCCATATTTCAATATATCAAATACATAAGCCTTAGTTCATTCATGGTCAAAAGTAGTCTATGATACTTTCGATCCTTCCTACTTCAATCGCCTTGAAAAAAGGACAAACAAACAAACTCACTTTCCATTGAAGCGGAAAAAATTAGAAAAAATAAATAAAAAACGCAATACCTCATACATTTTAATGTATGTGCTTGTACAATTTAAGACGAGATCATTAAAATGTTGTACACTTGAACAATGTTTTTTGGTTGGTTCTCTTTTCTAATCACTAGACCGAAGTAAAGTATGGAGGGTCGTGTGTGGTGAGTGAGTCAAAGGTTGGGTATGCTTTATATACTACTTTATTTGTGCAGGTTTTATACTTAACAACAAATACATCAGAAACAAGAGAACAAATATTTATCTATTATACAAATATGTACTTTGACAGAAAATCGAAGCCGGGACCTTACCTACCGGGAATACCATGATCCATAAGTCCTCATAATATTATAATTATAAATATATTTGAGTTACATCATCATTGGT
>DWPA01005819.1:0-11475 GCA_018251375.1 Calpodes ethlius
GTCCTCTTGTTCCTTACCTTTGAGCTTTCCGGTGACCGAGTTTTCCAAGTTGTCTGGATTTCGTCGCGATACTCGATACTTATCAACAATTTCTTTTATTTACTTGTAACAGTAGTAATAATGATGACGGGAATCCCACGTTGAAATTAACTAAGTCTTCTTTCCATAATATTATAAAAAGTAGTGTATTTTACTAATATATACATGCCGTGAGCCAGCGAATGTATATAAACAGAATGCACGCGATTCGAAATGTGTTAGTAATCGAGGTAATGAGATAGCATTCCCAGCCTGTCTACGGTTCTTGGCAAAGCAATAGTACGTAATTAAAAATCAGTATTGCTCCGGAATAAGTGGGTCGGTTGGACTTACCCTTTGTTTCTTTGAGAGCCATTCAACGAGGTGGGTTTGAACGGGAATATTAGATTTCTTATTCGTAAAAAATGGAATGTAGATAGAAAAAATAAATTGAGTATTAAACAGTAAAAGCTAAAAATAATTTTATATCAGTAGTAATTACGTAGTGTGTTGATGGAATTTTCGTATACGGGGGCATAAATACTGATTCAAATTTCATGCAAATAAACTGGAGTATCGTAAGATGAAGAAACAGTACAATAGAAAACAGTCTTGCTTGGTGGTAAGGCTTGGTGTAAGGTAATGTATCGACAGCAAATGAGCCTAAACTTTCATCTATGTTAACGATTAAAGTTTTGGCTAACCATCTCATGACTCCATCACGCTCGTAATAATGTTGAAACTATCGTTATAATTATTGTACTGTCGCAAACGATCAATCCTTGTGTAAAGATTCAATTCTTATTCAGGGAAAAGATTTGAATGTCACTTGGCAATCAGACAGATCATGTCAAGGATTATAGCATCAAATTGAAAATAAGTTTATTTGATGTGAATTGGATTAGATGTGGTTAATGGCTCACTACAAGACATGGGTCTGTTCCTCTTGACGGAAGAACCCAAGAGGATAGTTTATCACGCTGCTCGGAATGAGAATAATATAAGGGTTATTATCCAACAATGTCAGATATTTTAATGTTGCGCTAATGTATTCAAATACAGTTTTATTATCAGAACCCATCTCTCATTATTCTTCTCAAAATAGCAAGTGAAAATTATTAATAATATTTTTTGCTAGATTTTTAAAGTGGTATTGTCAATTATAACTTTTGCTAATTACTTGGAGGTTGTCTCGAAAATAAAAGATAAATGTGGTCATATTAACGTAGATGCAGTCGATAGACGATGAGGACCTCTACTGGTGAATTTTTAAGCATTTTCATCATACGGACGATTTATTAAGCTTTTAACATCAACTGATATCATCAGATGGAAGACGTTGACACACGGCGTTCTTCAAGCGGTATAAGAACTTTCGAAACTTGAACGAATCAATATCACTTCTATGAATACACATTGAAGTGAAGTGGAGATAAGCACACTCCTTTACGAGGAGAAAAGACTGCCTTGCGATGAAACTAATTACATGACAGTAATAAAAAAAACTGTCATTCAGTGACAGCTCAGTTTCAAACAGTATTATCAACGGATTACACCATGATTGACAGTGATTGATACTTCGTCAAAGTAAAATATTTTTACGGCGAACTTTTGATCTTGTAAAATCAGTTAATTACTTTTGCAAATTAATAATGAAAGATAAAAAGTTTTTAGACCCTATTAATCTTTATTATTCATGAATCATTATTATTGAAATGGAGCGTAAAAAAATTGCTATTGAATATTCTGCTAAGTAAGTATGAGAGTTTGTAGTGGATGGTCAAAATAAGGTAGTTAAATGAAAGGTTACATCCAATGCTTAAAAGTGTACGCTTCATGAGTATTTACAGCGTGGGGAGTAATTATAATATGTTATCTAAGGTGTGCTGTCTAGAAATAATAAATTAAATTCTTTAGAATAAAAAAAATGTTTTACACAATTTCCAATACTATAATTTAGTGTCATAGTTATATTAGGTATTGACACATGAGCATGAGCCAGTGGGTATTTTGCTATATTAAAATATGTTTTCTTTACCTCAACCAAGGTGACCAACGATTTATGAAAGTAAATATTGTCTAATTATTTTTTTGTTAAATAATGATATTTATTCCTTTAAAAAAGCTTTTATATTAGCGGGTTATTAGAAAATAATGCCCTAGAAAAAATTCGGACACAAAAAACGTGTCTGTAGATTACAGTCTCCAATCCTGTGTTCTACAAAATCGATCGCACGACATGAAATTCAAAAACAACGCGGGCGAGGCAATTCATGTTTCATTTTGTTTTACGGTGAATCTTTTGTCGAAAGAGGGCCGCGTGTCCACGTCCCGTTTTCTGAATATTTTAATATCCGCTCCCGTATGCAGGTGCTATTTGTTTCAAAAATTTGTTTTTCAGTTTTTGAAATTGCTTATTGACGTGGTCGGAATTTTTAATATAAAGATGCGTGTAAATATTGAAAAGTCTTGTATAGAATAGCAGAACCAATTAAATTGTTCTATTGAAAAATGTTGTTGAGTTGATAAGTATTTAGACTTCATTAGGTATTAAAACTTTCATGTTTTCTGCTTACTGAGTCCAAGCTTTATTTTTTTAAATACATTTACGTATTCCAACTTTTTATTGAAGTATGTATTTCAAAATTATGAGACACTCAAAAATCTTCACTACTTGTGATAAAACTAATTTATTTAAGAAATAATTATTTTGGCATTCAAAGAGGTGAAAGATAATGTTCCTTCCAATTGCCTTGATTTTAAAGATTAACATAGTTGTCAAACCTCAACCCTTCAAGTGACCTTAAACACGTCCTTTAGAAAGACGCATCGCTAACTAATTTCAAATCAACTTCAAACAAAACACAACATAATAACTGAATTCCAATCCTCTCACCACCAGATGTACATTCCATTATTTCTCCAAACCAAACAATGACTCATTATTTATAAAATCAAGAAACAACAATCATAAAACAAGTGTGAGTAAAAAAACAATGCTCAATCATACAGCGCAAAGGGTAAACTAGGGTAACACTCGCATTATTATCGTATTGCGTGTCGTCGTGCCACATGCACGTTTTTCTGCAATGTTGGGAAATGACGCACGGGGTGATTAGCGACTACTAAGAATGGACGAACAGAATGGATAAAACTGTATAATGGAACGATAATTGTGATGATGTAGACTTTAATAAAGATGCAGCATTAAAAAATATTCAACAAAGTATCGCGCAGGACTAACGAACCCTTTAAAGACTTTTAGTTGAAATAAAAATGACATTGTGTTTTCAATAAAAGCTTAACTGACGTTTGACGCAAATATTATTTGTGTTTCTTTAAAAAATAAAGTTTGTCTCATTACGTAAATTAACTTCGTACGAGTTCTTCTATTGTAGTATTGCATTCATATGATTTCTATTTCATTTAATGTAATTTGAAAGTACATAATGTAACGACTACTGAAGAATAATGATCCTTCAAGATCAAATTTAATGTCGACAGTTACTTAAACTGGCCTAAGTTTACGAAGGAACAAAGAAAAGGTGAATCTTTTTATATTGAACGTAAAGTTAAATTCAAAGCTTTGTAACGAAAGAGGAAATAACCTGATCCGATTTCGCGTAACCTAAAATAATATATCAAAGAAGAGATTCTATCTTCCTGTTCGTATAAATCAACTGAAGCTTTTGATCGATGACGGTTGTCTTACCTGAAGACGATAAAAGTGGCAATGAGGAAAAAATTAAGTTAAATTTTGGATATAATTTGCCGGTGGCTCCAAAATGTACAAATAAAATACTTGTATCTCAAATATTTGTCGTACAAAATTGCAAACCATTACTCTCCCACCCACTCAATGTTTCTATTGACAAGCAAAACCTTAGAGATTGTTACTCAGATACAAAAAAATTAGGATGAGAAATAAAGTAAATTCTTTTAAGTCTAAAAGCTTTGGAGACTGTTGGCGACAGCTGGACTTTGTCCTAACTTGTTTTCTAAACAGAAAAATACATCCCACGCACATTCTACTTAGATTTATACATATATGTTATCCATCTGTGTGTGGGAAAGTTCCCACAGTTGCATAAAAACGTGGGAGTAACACGTCGCACAATACGACACTAATGCGAGTTTTTACCTTGCGAGTTTACCTCTGCTAGTTCTGGTAATCACTCGCGGTTACAGTTAGGGATGGGCCACGAAATACGTGCCCCGGTAGAGGCTTTCATTCGCTAAAAGCGTTATAATAATAAATGTATATAATATTCCTACAATTTGCAGCGCAATTTCGGAGCATTGTAGCATTAAAAGTATACATTTATTTCGAACCTTGATGCTGGCGCTTGCAGCGTAGAGAGCGTCATAGCGCTCAGGTTAGATTCTACGCATAACTGCAATTGCGATACGACAGCGATCCATCAACGACATGATATCGCATTTACTGACATCTGCACCAACGATCTTGCATATTTGGACAAATAATACAAATTTAAGCCTGCCAATATTTTTATACGACATTTTATTGAATTGTATGTTGGAACAAACATTTCGACAGATGGGATAACCACATAAAAATAACTAATGGGTATACCTAGCCCCAACGATTAAAAGCACACTCAAGCATCCAAAACACCAAGCTACGATATCATTTAACTTTCACTTTGTAAACTCCAACTCAAATAGAATATTTAAGATTACGCTTAAGGCAAAGCAAATAGTTATCAAGTCTTTGATAAAATTAATACATTGCGCCTGAAGCGATCTTACAATCGTGGGTCTATTTAACAGATCACTTCAATGGACAAGATAAGAACTAATATCCGCATTGGGTTGGAAGACGCGTACAGATGATCAAACTTAGAAAATATTAGCAGATAATTTTAGTAAAAGCAATGATAGCCTAGTGGTTCGAACATTGGTTTCCCGAATGTGGGGGCGCGAGTTCTAATCCTACACGCAACTGTAATATTCAAAAAGTTATGTGTTTATTACAACTTGTACGGTGATGGAAAACATCGTGAAGAAATCTGCACACCTAAATGTTTTTAATAATGTTTTCGAAGGTGTGTGTAGTCTACCAATCCGCAGTTGGCGAGCGTGGTGGACTACGAACTGTACCCCTCATATTGTGTGAGAACACCCAAGCCCAGCACAGTCAATATGAGTTAAAATGAATGTTAAAAAAAATACAGCAAAAATATTCCTAATTTAAAGCCCTATCACTAACCAGAAGGGTCAGCTACTATCGCCTTTTACGACGCCCTGGTTTATCAGCGTGAAATTAGTGTCAGTACTTTGGGCCGCTCCTATACGGCCAAAGGCTTGGAGACGTTTAGTTTTACCAGGCTTGGGGAATGGTTTCTGTTACTTCGTACAATACTCTGGTCCGCCGACTTGGAATTGCTGCCAGTAACATTCGCTGCTTAATACTCTCATATATGATCTTCGGGGAAAATTGTGTAACATTGGAAGGTAGCTAGGTAATTCGAAATAATATTAATAATATGCCAAGTCAATAAGAAAGCAATTGATATGAACTTCACATAAATTGTCTTTTAATTGCACGTCCAAAAAAATATTCCTTTACGTTTCATTATTATCTTATTATAGTGCGAACGACAGCTTCACTACCGAATTTCTCCAAACTTCAAACAACTTACTTGCTACTTAAGGGGCATCGTCTACTTTAGTGCGAACACTCTAGCCCCGGGCGGTTAAATATCGTGTTTCGTACATCTATAGATAGAAGGTGCTCTGAAATCGACGTCTTTCAACAAAATGTGGAATGTTTCTAGAATTTACGATAATAGGATCTGAGATTTTTTAGCGAAATATCTGCGATTTAATAGCAACATTACCTTGATAAATAATTATTCGAAAATCCTTATTAAAATTATTTTGAATACGTACGTATTTATTCATAATAGAGTTAGTTAAAAATATCAACCTTTTCTAATTTAGTATAAAATTGTCTATTCAACTTCGACGCCACTATTGGAGTTGATTCCTTTAAAGTATCATTCTTGGTATATGTATAACCGCCAGTGATATAGTAATTCGTTATATTTCTAACATATGACCGCTTTATTATCGTCCATGTAAATAATAATAATAATAAATTATTTTATCGCTATGAATCTCACATTTTACTTTCCTCAAAATTTTAAACTGACTCTGAAAGGCTACTTACCAGCAATGACATCCACCATTTAATAATCTTGACTGTGGAATTTTCAAAATTACTTTTATTAGTAAACTAACCCCCTCGCTTCGCATATTTTCTCTTAAAATTAAAAATGTATATATCTTTCACTACTCTGTGATAACGTAAAATCCTACCGGTAAAAGAAATCTTAAAATCGAATTAGTATTTTCGAAGATTACCTCCTACATAATAAGTTTATAACTCATAAACATACCTCTAAATAATATCAGTATAAAATATTCTCATTTTATAGTTATCTCTTGGTATTGCTGCTGAACAGTTTTCATTGACATTTTAAAAACATTACCATTTAAACTTGCAATTGCTTAAAAAAATGTTATTTCGATGTAACGTTTCGTCGCAAACATTTTCTTCGATTGTTAAATTCTAGACAATCGAATCGCTTGAGAATTTCGAGACGTAAGTTTGAATCTTAGATCCAAAGGAGTCTAGAATTTAAAACTATTTTACCCCCAAGCTCCAATTCTAGCAATTCTTATAAAAATGTGCAGATTATAATTTCACAGAACGTAAGCAGACTCTCCACGGTGCTTATTTGGCACGGCGCCGATCTCTCGCTCCTATTGTATTGTTCGGGCTTGGCGACCCATGATGACTTTTATTCGATCATATTTTAGGAAATTTTGTTACACTTTTTCCATATCTTCCTGTAATAACTTACTGATGTAGCCTTTGTGTGTAAAGTAATAAAAATGTGGTCATAGAACTTTTGTCACAATGTCGACTCCGTTGAACTCAAGATGCGTGGTCACTCAGATCTTTTACTTGTTAGCAAATGACCTACAACGGACAAAGGGACAGTTTGAAGGGAAATGATCAATACTATCCCATATATATGAGTTCCATCTATGCATAACGTTAAGTGGAACTTTAGTCAAGAACTAAAGTACCAATTAAACAGTAAAACACGTTTCTTTATAACTGTGCTGTTCACCATTGAGGAGTTCTCTCGTCTGGAGTGAACCCTAACTTTAGTTTCAGATCATATTTTTCATAAACATGCATTGTCTACTAAAGCATAGTATCAAATTTAAACTTCATAGGATAAGAGGAAGTTAAAATAACTTGTAAACTTTGATCCAAACAAACATATTAACAAAAATTGCAAGTTAAATAAAAGCTTTTAAAATATATGTGTTTCAGTTCCGACGCTCGACTAGAACAAAGTTGGTACAAATTACTTTTGTAAATTTCAGCTCAAATTTTAATAATATATCGACATTTACATATTGTACATCTATACTAATATTATGAGTGTGAAGGTGTGTTTGTTTGTTTGTCTTCTTTCACTGCACAAGGGAGTGTCGCTATAGTATGATTTTTGGTTTGGAGATAGTTTGGAGAACGACGAGTACTATAATACTATACTTTTTACCGCGAAAGAACATCTCATTTTAGTTAGAAGATCCATTACGATGTATATTTCAGCCAAATTAAAGGAAGTGTTTATCAACAAAGCGTTGCCTGGAATGCCTGGCAACCATTGATAGAAAGAAATCGACAACCTTTTTATTTGCCGTTCTTTTCACAAACGCGGGCGCAGCCGCGGGCAACTACTAGTATTTGTATATTTTATTCAAGTAGTGTAAAAAGTATTATACATTCTCCATGCGACTTTCTCTTTTCGTCTTTAATCTGTAATTATTCAGGATTTTGCTTGAGAATTCGTTGCAACGCTCGGAATTCTATTCTGAAATCCTTCCCTCCGCTTTGGATTACCTTATCAAAGAATCACGCTTACCTTTAAAACAGTTCTTTGTTCGTTAAGTAAATAATATTGTTACCGGTTTCAAGGGGTAATAGTAGGTGAAGTGGGGGTAGTTCCTATAGACGTCTGATCGCGATGTGTAAGTGACACAGTTCTCCCATATCCTTGCGTGCGAAAACTATGCTTAGCGCTATATCGATGTGATCTGAATATTGTAATTTTTTCTTTATTACTTTTAATATGTGTTGTGGATTGTTCCTAACGTATTTTGCGTTTTGTTTTGAAATTATGATTAAAATCAGGTTATGTGGTAATAAAATTGTTTTTTTTTTAATATATTATTTAGTGGACATATTAGATTTTCTGTTAACATACTTATTAAAATTAAGCATTTCTTTTTGATTTTAAAAATATAATTCCTAGTTTATATTACTCCACATTGACGATTTTTCCCATGTCGCTCCTCCCGCAAATCGTTATAAGGAACATAATTATATCCAAAAATAACCGGTTTTTTACCACTTTTTTAAATGACTCATAATGTTTCAACTTGGACCTTGAGAGGAAGTTTTTCCTAATACAACTTTAATGATACACTTTTTCCGTGAGTTCTATTATCTCGTTTCAATAGGTCGAAATTCGTAAATTTTCGGCATGGGATGCTTAAATTCATTACCAATAATTTTAATGCCAGACTGAAGAATCGAGTCAAATTACTAGTAGAAATTTTGTTTCATCATATTTCTTGGAATTTGTTTTAATTTTACTTTTTACACTATTTATGACACAATGGAATTTATTCGCGACAGAGAGTATAATTAGTATTATTACATTTTAGAGGACAGTTTACACCGTTTGAGAGACTAGAAAGAAAAATAATATTTATAATTATGTTAAAAATAAACTGATAATAATCAAAGATACTCTGTTTTCCTTAAAACACTTTCTTACTCAATACTTCGGGAGCATTTATTTTATATTTTTACTCACTTACAGCTCAGTAAGCCGTCATTAAAGAATGTTGCGAAACTCCTACATTTGACTATCACCTAAAGTGGTATTACCAGTGGATACTGATCTTACTAACCTTCAACCTCTTACTCTGTCTCTTACCACTTGTCTCGGACTTATTCAAGGAGTCCTATGATCGCACACTACGAAAAAAACCGAAGAAAGATAGCACTGATTAAAGCAGTAACGACAAGCGCTAAAAACTGCACTGCGGCAAGAGAATTTCAATAATTCATTCCATCTTTTATACAGTATTTATTCAGAGCGCTGGCTAATTTATTCACCATTAAGACCTGCTGTAGAGAATTTAATTTCACCCATTTATTTTACGAGCCAATACAATATAGGTGCTAAGTGGAAATATACCGTTAATATGATTTACGTAACATGGTTAAGGTCGCCTAGTATGAGACGAGCGAATAGCTATGTTGGGTATTATTTGGAATCTTAGGGTAACAAAATATCTTAAGGAAGTAACAACTGTTGTCAAAAATTGCATAAGAAAAAGTAAGAATTATTGTTAATTGTACACTTGGTAAACAACCACCAAACGTTTAGCACATTTTTAAGTGCATAGAAGTAATAAACAATCATACGACTCCAACAATGGTAACTGGAATTGTTATTATGCTTAAAAATAATTAAAACCCTTTTATAATAAATCTGATATTACTCTCACTGCATCATGGAAAACCCTGTTGGAATACTATTGGTCTATGGCATGAGAGAGGACTAGATATGCGATATTAAAGCTAACGGTGACTAGTAGATGGCGCTAGTGAGAAGTATGTTCATTTATAATGTTTTGTATATAAAAGCCCAATAAACAAAAAAAAAAAAATCATTATGCATTAACAACAAGAAAATAGTGCGTTGTGCATAATTGAATGTCTATATACAATGCCATATTTATGCCTATGAAGATTTTTCCCTATAGACACATTAGCAGACGACCTTTAGTTATAATGAAGGATGGAACGAGGTAACAAAATTGAATTAACAATTTAATATATATGACGTTAATGAAACTATCGCCGCAACAGATCATCGTAACTAAAGCAATGTATAAATTTTAAACTCAGTAAGTTAAGAGGAAGTAATTGAACTTCAACTAATAAGATTTGAGTAACCAAACTAACCAACAAACTTTACAAGTTAAATGAACGTTTGTTATAATAGAATTTATACCTATACTGAATAAATGACAGAACTTTAGGTTCAAATTATATTTGTCCGATTGCCCAAGCGGTAGGCGCGACCACTCTACCATGAAATTATAATGATCATGCATAATTAATTGGGAAAGTTTTACAAAACCATACCAATCGTTCAATGGGTTTTCCAGTACTTATTTAATTTAAATCAAAAGTAATTTTTAAATAAACAAATAAAAAAAAAAGTGTCATAAAGAATAAAAAAAACAGATGAAAAATTTAACATGCTACTTATGACTTTCAATAAAATATTGTTAAATGTTATAAGTACTGAAATTATAGGTGCGTATAACATTTGAACAGTTTCCCCAGTTCCTCATTATTCTTATCTTCAGAACTGAATTTTAAAATATACTTTATTTATTTTAAAATATATATGTGTATTATTGATTCCAGAACGGTTACTAAATGACGGAGATCTGAGGTATCAAAAAAAAATCGACTTATGGATCTCGTGCTATCCATCCATACTTAAATTATAAATGGGAAAGTGTGTTTGTTTGTTGTTCTTTCACGGCGTTACGGAGCGTCGCTATGGTATGATTTTTGTTTTGGAGGTAGTTGGGTGGACGACGAGTATTATAGCCTACTCTTTACTGCGAATAAACATCTCATTCTTGTGGACAGATCCATTATGATAAAAATTTAAGCCAAATCCATGTAAGTGTCTAACAACAAAGCGTTGCCTAGCAACCAGTGATGACCTATGAACCAAGCCGCGGGTAATAGATGAAGTTAACATTCACCGATGTTCCTAATTCAATAATATCAATATTAGTTAATCGTCCGTAATGAAACCTGTTGTGCCTTCCTTCTAACTTTCATAAAACTTTTATCATTAATGCCTGAAACAAATAACATTTTCACACCAAAATATTTTAATAGCGTATAAATAAAATTGATAGCGATGTTCAAAGAGAAAATTAAATTAGTACTGTGATTCGGTAGAATTTAAAATATCAAAACTTTAAAACGGAAAAGAGAGTGCGGATCATTATCAATATGACTGGTTAAGTGTATTCGGAATACAAGTGTAGTTAGAGTATGAGTTTTGTGTGATATTAATGGGGAAGCTGGAGAGAGAAATAGGTTACGACAAGGAAAACACATATCATACTGTTACCAAAATATCCGTAATGTTGCCTATTTGAATCAAACTATAGTAAAGACGTTATGTTGTAAATTTGTACGTGAATTGCTACGTTATTATAGAGTGCTAGGCTATATAAAGCCTAAGCAAGGGTAATCGTAATCTTAAGAGTAATTCAAGGGTAATTTAATTTGAGGGTAATTTT